>JACYXH010000783.1:92500-142500 GCA_026745465.1 Lota lota
TACTTTATCTGCTACGCTCTCTCCTCCCTTACTTCCTTATCCCTCGCTCTTCTCCTTCTTCCTGCCCCCTCCCCCATCCTCCCTCCACTCCCGATGCGTTCGTGCACTCCCATAACTACTTCCTGTTTCCTAACCCCTCACCCCACCTCCCCTGCACCACCTCCCCAAAAACCCCACTTTTACCTGAGACACTCACTGCGCAGACCAGTAGAATGGTAGTAGAGCAGAAGGCTTTGTTCACACACACACACACACACACACACACACACACACACACACACACACACACACACACACACACACACACACACACACACACACACACACACACACACACACACACACACACACACACACACACACACACACACACACACACACACACACACACACACACACACACACACACACACACACACACACACACACACACACACACACCCTCCTAGCTTCTGCTAGGCCTGCCCCTCATCTCTCCGCCCCCTTTATTTTTTAGTTTCCGCCACATCACGGCGGTCTTAAGATTTTAAAGAAAAAAAGCTAACCCGAAACATTTACACACACGTGGAGACATGCGCAGGTTTTGCACTGAACTGCGGTAAAGGTTAGGCATCGGTGACACACAGGAATGTTTCAATCTCTACTTCTGTCTGTCGGAGGTGGGCGATGTTGTCAATGAGGGTGTCATGTTCAGAAATCATTTAGATTTTGGAATATGTTTAGAAAGGGATTTCGAACAGAATCTCGAACGTGGTAACCGAGCGAAGCCTTCTGCTCTGACTCTGTCCTGCTCCCAGATGACATATTTTTTTGTAGAAGGGTAATTAAAGAAAAACTAATGAAAAAAAAAAAGAGTTGGTTCGTTGGTTGTTGGTTGTGTGTTCGTGCAGATGCATGCTGTGTTGAAGTCTTCAAATGCTGTCTTTGTGAGTCGACTGACTCATTCCTTAAAATCAAAGTGCTTCACAAAAAACAAACCTGTTTTTTTGTAAAACACAAGGGGCAAAGCCCCTTTTTAATGTAGACGCCATCACACTTTCTGTCCGGGGGGGGGGGGGGCAGCACAGAGTCTATTTGAACAAAGTATTGATGATGACAAGAGAAACCACTTTTTTTTTCATTGAAAGGTTTCTATTTGACCTCGAAAGGGAGGAATGCATTATGGGTAATTTTAACACCGAAGGAGGAACTGCATGCCTGGATGGGGGGAATGGGGGCCGTACTATCGACGACTGAAATACGACCAGAGAGAAATAATCCTGTTCTCACCCAAAATTCTCTCAAAAAAAACGTTGAGGCAGAGAGGGAGAGAGAGACGTGTTGAGGTTTGAGTGACACAACGGGGCACCAGGCAAGTTATAGACTAGAAGAAGAGAAGGGATGGCTTCTGAATGTGAGACCAAAGCCAATGACTGTCAATGTAAGGGCAATGTAAGGGTTTTGGTCCCCCTTAAGGAAAGAAGGCAGGTCATCCAATAGACCCTTTCCACCGAGGTGTGCAACAGGTGTTGCTCATAATTAACAGTTATCATGGGTCTTGTAAAACAATTGAAGCAAGGGTCTAGAGACAGTGGACCCTAATAATAATAGTGCAAGTAGTGTGTGATGATGACTACTCTTCCTCTTCACCCCCCCCCCCCCCCCCCCCCCCCTTTATGTCCATCCCTGCTGAATGCACCGAAAAGATGTCTACTTTAAGAACAAAAGAACGTGAATGCATTTCAAAGTTTAAAAACGAAACGAAAACGCACTTTGGAATAAAAAACGAAGGAATATTATATGACTACATGACGGTTGTGCCTTGTCATCTTTCTTTATGGCAGTTGGTGATTGTGTGAAAATGAATAGTATTTATTGGATGTGTGTACTAATAGTGAGTGATACCGCTGTTCCCCTGTATTTCACTGTGAATTTATTAGTTCTATAATTATTACTTGTTAGCGTCTCGCTGGCATACGAAAACAACCATACAAAATAAAACCGTTGAAAACAATGTGATTGGAGACCTAATATTTGAACGGCTTTAGTTGATAGCGTGCGCGTGTTGAGGAGCACGCCCACACATCTTCACCGCGGAGGAGCAGTCGCTCAGTCCGCCATGTTGTAACCGTGCACGGCGAGAAGGACCGCGCGTCGCCCCGTACAGCCACTTGCATCACGAAACAACGACCACATATTTGCTTTATTGTTGCCGAATGATCAGACGGGTGCACAGCGCAATGAAAGGACTTGGGCCTAATAAGGTGTGTGTGTGTGTGTGTGTGTGTGTGTGTGTGTGTGTGTGTGTGTGTGTGTGTGTGTGTGTGTGTGTGTGTGTGTGTGTGTGTGTGTGTGTGTGTGTGTGTGTGTGTGTGTGTGTGTGTGTGTGTGTGTGTGTGTGTGTGTGTGTGTGTGTGTGTGTGTGTGTGTGTGTGTGTGTGTGTGTGTGTGTGTGTGAGAAAGTCATTGTGGGAGTGTGTGTGGATGGTGGCTGGTTTAAGCAGCCTCACCTGGCCTGAGTCAGACTGATTGGACTCTGGGGCTGGGTGGGGCTGCACACCTGTTGCACATTGAGCAATCAGTGTGCACAGGTTAAACCAGCCATCACCACACACACTCAGTAAGAGCTCTCCGGCATGGCAGCATGGAGCACTAGCTGCATGCCTCATTCTACGCAACCTTTACAATAAACCGGTTTTCATCACCACCCTGTGTCCATTCGTTTCGAGGAGCCCGAGGAAAGTCACCTAGGTGGAGTATGGGAGCCCCACCTAGGTGGCGTGTAGTATTGGACATTGCTACAGTCATGGTGTGTGTGTGTGTGTGTGTGTGTGTGTGTGTGTGTGTGTGTGTGTGTGTGTGTGTGTGTGTGTGTGTGTGTGTGTGTGTGTGTGTGTGTGTGTGTGTGTGTGTGTGTGTGTGTGTGTGTGTGTGTGTGTGTGTGTGTGTGTGTGTGTGTGTGTGTGTGTGTGTGTGTGTGTGTGTGTGTGTGTGTGTGTGTGTGTGTGTGTGTGTGTGTGTGTGTGTGTGTGTGTGTGTGTGTGTGTGTGTGTGTGTGTGAGAAAGTCATTGTGGGAGTGTGTGTGTGGATGGTGGCTGGTTTAAGCAGCCTCACCTGGCCTGAGTCAGACTGATTGGACTCTGGGGCTGGGTGGGGCTGCACACCTGTTGCACATTGAGCAATCAGTGTGCACAGGTTAAACCAGCCATCACCACACACACTCAGTAAGAGCTCTCCGGCATGGCAGCATGGAGCACTAGCTGCATGCCTCATTCTACGCAACCTTTACAATAAACCGGTTTTCATCACCACCCTGTGTCCATTCGTTTGGAGGAGCCCGAGGAAAGTCACCTAGGTGGAGTATGGGAGCCCCACCTAGGCGGCGTGTAGTATTGGACATTGCTACAGTCATGGATTATTTTTGTGTGTGTGTGTGTGTGTGTGTGTGTGTGTGTGTGTGTGTGTGTGTGTGTGTGTGTGTGTGTGTGTGTGTGTGTGTGTGTGTGTGTGTGTGTGTGTGTGTGTGTGTGTGTGTGTGTGTGTGTGTGTGTGTGTGTGTGTGTGTGTGTGTGTGTGTGTGTGTGTGTGTGTGTGTGTGTGTGTGTGTGTGTGTGTGTGTGTGTGTGTGTGTGTGTGTGTGTGTGTGTGTGTGTGTGTGTGTGTGTGTGTGTGTGTGTGTGTGTGTGTGTGTGTGTGTGTGTGTGTGTGTGTGTGTGTGTGTGTGTGTGTGTGTGTGTGTGTGTGTGTGTGTGTGTGTGTGTGTGTGTGTGTGTGTGTGTGAGACCCCGGGGTGGTGTTAATGGAGGCCATGTTTGAGACGGTGGAGCACATTTTCGTGGTGATGTAGAAGCTCCATGGAGACATGCTGGAGATGATCCTGTCCAGTGAGAAGGGCCGACTCCCGGAGCGCAACACCCGCTTCCTGGTCTCACAGGTCAGAGGTCACAGGTCACCCCCCTCGGGAGGGTCTGACGTTTCTCGTGCTACGGTACAGCAGCAGTCACCAATAGCTGCTTGAACTTCAGGCTAGCTGTTCAAAGTTTTAACCGATGTGACCCAGTCTTTACCCTGTGTGTTTGTGTGTGTGTTTGTTTGTGCGTGTGTGCAGGTCCTAGAGGCGCTCCGGTACCTGCATTTGAAACACATCGCCCACTGCGACCTGAAGCCTGAGAACGTCCTGCTGGCCTCCACCGACCCCTTCCCTCAGGTGCCAGCTAGCGCATTAGCTAACAGTGTAGTCATACTCATGGTGCTCATCTTTACTTTTGTTGTTCATGTTGACCAAGGTATTCACTTCTACATAATTTACTAGTTTACAATCAACTCTACAATAAGGGAACCTCGATTAACCATTCATTAGTAGTATTCGGTATATGATTAGTATTATTTATTGTATTATTAAAATGATTGGTTAGCATCACTACCCCCTCCATCAACATACCAACACCCCCACAGCCAGCGAATCCAAACGCCATGGTTTAACCCCCCCCCCCCCCCCGGCAGGTGAAGCTGTGCGACTTCGGCTTCGCCCGCATCATCGGGGAGAAGTCTTTCCGGCGCTCGGTGGTGGGGACCCCCGCCTACCTGGCCCCCGAGGTGCTGCGCAGAGGCGGCTACAACCGCTCCCTGGACATGTTCATGTACCCGCGGCAGCCCTGGTCCACCATCTCGCTCGAAGGTAGCGGCCATACACGAGCTACAACATGTCTAATGCTGAGCATCGGCGTGAGGTTTACATATTTGGTGCGTGTGTATGTACATGCATAAACACGTAAACAACACCTAAGCTCCTCTGTTTTCCTCCAGCTGTTCCCTCCTGGGCCCCCCAGTGGTGAGTCTGATCAGCAACCTGCTCCAGGTGTCTGTGCGGAGGAGGTACAGTGTGGGCCCCTGGCTGCAGGTGAGACACGCACGCACACGTAGGTAAAGACTACGCCAGACTGAAGACAGGGCGGGTATGCAAGTGGCTAATCCCCTCATCACACACCTGGCGGTGAACAGAAGAAAAAAAAAAGAAGCGTGGCTTTAAATCCGTCCCATAATGTATCCTCTGAACCAGGACTTCCAGCTGTGGTGTGACCTGCGGGCGTTTGAGCAGTGGATGGGCAGCAGGTACCTGACCTCAGGAGAGGGCGCTGGTGTTCCCCCAGTAGCGGCGCTACGCCCAGGAGAGGGTGCCCCGACTGACCTGGTGTTATTTGGGGTTATTAAAGTTATTAAAGTTATTACAAGGGAAATATTGTATTTGTCATTTTTTCTGCTTGTTGCAGGGTTTGAGTCCCACTGAGGTTGGTTGTCTTTCAAAAGTAAAGCTGTTGTGTGAATGTAAGGTCAAATATATTACTTTCGAAAATGTCCTAATGTCTTAGATGTGTGGCACAGTGGATAGACCTCTACTACGTGACTACTTCAAGTTGACATAAAGGGTATTACTGGTTTTGTAGATACAGACTAAAGCAGATTCTGTAAAATAGAATAAACCACTGTTGGTTTTCTTTGTAAAATCTGGTCTGGCTATTTATATGCCATGTGAGGTTTTAGAAAGGTGAAGTATAACTTCCGAAATAGTTGTAGTCAGCGTCCTGGTGGCGCAGCGGTAAGAGTGTTGGCTAACACTGAAGACATCTTTTAACATCTCAAAAACGTTTACATAATAAACTCAAAAATGACTCCTTTAACACCTCATAAATGTCTTGAAATACTGAACTGAAAAACGTTTTTCACTCTAAAACGTCTCCAAAAATGAAAGTCTCTCCTCACTCTATAAACGTCTTTAAAGAAACATCTGTTTTAAAAAGGTGTCTCAAAAAGACGTTAATAAATAAGTCAAAAATGCCTCCTTGAACACCTCATAAACGTTTGTCACTCTAAAACGTCTCAAAAATATGAATAAATAATTTACAACCAAAAAATAAACTCCTCACATAAAAAAATATGTCACATAAAAAAAACACAGTCAAAACGTCACCAAAAAACAACCTCAATTTTTTTTTTACAAAAATAAAGAACTAAACAATAAATAAATACCTCAAAAACGACTCCTTGAACTCATAAAAAAAAGTGTCAAAAACGTAAATAAAAAGTAAAACGACACTCAAAAAAAACCTCGTCAATAAATAACTCAAAAACGTCAATAAATAACTCAAAAACGTCTAAAGAAACGTCACAAAAATGAAAAACTCAAAATACGTCACATAAAAACAACACTCACTCAAAACAACTTCAAAAAACGTCACTATAAAAAAACACTGAAACGACTCTCTAGAAAGAAACCTCAATAAATAACTCAAAAATGTCTCAAAACAAACTTCTCTCTCAAAAACGATTCGTTGAACAACTCAAAAACATCAAACATCAAAACAAAATACTCAAACTCAACAAAACAACTCAAAACTGACTCAAAAAAATATAACATTCACCAAAAAACCACTTTCTCAAAATGTCACTAAAAAACTACATTCATGAAACTCTCACACACTCACATAAAGAAACACTCTCTCTCACACACACACACACACACACACACACACACACACACACATAATGAAACACACACACACATAAAGAAACACTCTCACACACACACACTCACACACACAAAGAAACTCTCACACTCATAAAGAAACACTCTCACACACTCACATAAAGAAACTCTCACACTCACATAAAGAAACACTCTCTCTCACACACACACACACACACACACACACACACATAAAGAAACTCTCACACTCATAAAGAAACACTCTCTCTCTCTCTCTCACACACACACACACACACACACACACACACACATAATGAAACACACACACACACACATAAAGAAACACTCTCACACACACACACACTCACACACACAAAGAAACTCTCACACTCATAAAGAAACACTCTCACACACTCACATAAAGAAACTCTCACACTCACATAAAGAAACACTCTCTCACACACACACACACACACACACACACACACACACACACACATAAAGAAACACTCACACACACACACACACACACACACACACATAAAGAAACTCTCACACTCACATAAAGAAACACTCTCTCTCTCTCTCTCACACACACACACACACTCTCTCTCTCTCACACACACACACACACACACACACACACACACACACACACACACATAATGAAACACACACACACACACATAAAGAAACACTCTCACACACACACACACTCACACACACAAAGAAACTCTCACACTCATAAAGAAACACTCTCACACACTCACATAAAGAAACTCTCACACTCACATAAAGAAACACTCTCTCACACACACACACACACACACACACACACACACACACACATAAAGAAACACTCTCACACACACACACACACACACACACACACACACACACACACACACACACACACACAATGAAACACTCACACACACAATGAAACACTCACACACACATAAAGAAACTCTCACACTCACTCACATAAAGAAACACTCTCACACACACACACTCACACACACAAAGAAACTCTCACACTCATAAAGAAACACTCTCACACACTCACATAAAGAAACTCTCACACTCACATAAAGAAACACTCTCTCACACACACACACACACACACACACACACACACACACACATAAAGAAACACTCACACACACACACACACACACACACACACACACACACATAAAGAAACTCTCACACTCACTCACATAAAGAAACACTCTCACACACACACACACACACACACACACACACACACACACACACACACACACACACACACACACATAAAGAAACACTCTCACACACTCACACACTCACATAAAGAAACTCTCACTCTCACATAAAGAAACTCTCACTCAAAACATCAGCATTAAAAAAAATTGTAAATTTTTGCAAGACCCCTTTAGTTGTAACACCCCCCCCACCCCCCCGGGAGAGGGGGGGGGCGGGGGGTTTCTCTTGACGTGTGATGATGTGAGCGGGGACTCGAACCCGAGCCTACAGAGTGTTAAGCACCAACTCTCACCGCTGCGCCACCAAGACGCCGCCTATAACTTTTCGGAAGTTATACTTGACCTTTCTAACACCTCACGTGGCACGGAAATAAGAGTTTTCACCCCTTCCTGGTGTACGTGCGGGGACTCGAACCCGAGTCTTCAGAGTGTTAACCGACACTCTTACCGCTGCGCCACCAGGACACTGCAAGCAATCTGCTCGGAAGTTATACTTGACCGTAGACGTAAGAGTTTTCTATTAAAGTAATTCAACGAAACCTTTTGCAGCCCGTCCTGGAGGTCGTGTGAGCGGGGACTCGAACCCGAGTCTTCAGAGTGTTAGCCGACACTCTTACCGCTGCGCCACCAGGACACAGACTGTAACTTTTTTGGAAGTTATACTTGACCTTACAATTTACGATATAGAAATAAGACTACAGCAGTGGGACTTGAACCCTGGTCTCCAGCACATAACCCCAACAGCAGGGACTCGAACCCGAGTCTACAGAGTGTTAACCAACACTCTTACCGCTGCGCCACCAAGACGCAGACTAGAACTTCTTCGGAAGTTATACTTGACCTTACAATTCACATGATATGGAGATAAGAGGATTGCATTAAATGTATCAGCGGGACTTGAACCCTGGTCTCCAGCACATTAGCCCACAGCTCTCTCCGCTTCCCCACAGAGGTTAGGAAATTGAAATGGTCTGAGGTTATATATGACTGTACAATACACATATCATTACGTTTAAAACTTACAAAATGGTTAAATGGAAAAAAACATCAGCAGGAATTGAACCCTGGCCTCCAGAGGCTTATCCATCAGTGCACTGCACCACTAAGGCAGGGGCTATGATCAATGATCAATGATCAGTGATCAGTGATCTAATCAATAAAAATGATATATATGACATTAATATGTATACAGTGTATTTCTTATACTTCATTTGTTACCTCAAGGCAGAAAATGAGGAAGGGCGCCCCGCGAATTTGAATAATTTCTTTATCTTTCCTTTGAGGGCTACCAGCGCCCACCGGAAGGTGGCGCGCCCCAGTCGACCGCCTGTAGGGCCTGTCTTTATCCGGGCCTGGCTCGTGCTACTGAACCTCCGTTATTTGGCCGCACATACTATATCAGAGGAAGGAAACCGAAATTCTCCAAGATATGAACACATTCTAGAATGATATTGAAATATTTCAATTCCCAGTCATGGGCTGGGCCATGTTGTGAACTTACAACACTCCTCCGTGGCAGGGTTGTACAGCTGCGAACAGGACAAAACGGCGGCGATCAGATTCTCGGTGAACAGCGGAATGCTACAATGCTAACGTTACATGGTAAACAAGGCTCTTCTGCCCGTGGGCGACTTCCGGTCTGAGCGCCGGCTTGCGCGATTGGCTACCGCAGCGTGACGTTGTGTTGCGTTTCACAAAAGTTGATTCTGTTTTAACTTTTCGCCGCCTGCGTCCTTATCCCCCACCGCCATATCTTAATCTCACTACCCCCATTAAAATGAATGGTTGAACTGGTGTATTCGCCGCAACGCCTGGTCCAGTGTGAATGGGCCCTGAAGGCAGCTTGATTGGATCACTGTTGGGTCCCCCAAGGAGAACACCGGTGTTGAATCACTTTTCCTAACAATTAAGCAGCCAGGGAAACCATGGTTACACAGCAGTCGTTTTTATTCCACTACAAAAGGATGGCAAGATTAGATCACCATTTAAAGCAGAACAACATTGTAGCTTTGTCCCTCTAAGAGCCAATCAGAGCAAAGAAAAATAACTTTAAAAAGGCCCTTTAGAGACCCATCAGTATAACCTTAAATACGGGTTTCAGGCTGTAATCACATGCAGAACAAACTGTACGCGGGACTGCAAAGCAACCTGGGAAAGCGAGTTCGGGCTCAAGTCGGTCCTCAGAGAAAATGAAGAGAGGACGCTACCATACATAGAAGGGCAAAAAGGAAACTCAAGGGTCTACAATGAAACATAAAATCAACAAACACAATTTAAAACACTGATGATTCAATTCAAAATGTCGCTATCATTTTTTCCTCATAACACAATTGTAAGACACTTTGTAAATAGTTGTTAATAATAATAATAATAATAGTAAGGGCAACCATGGTTAAGTCAGAAGGTATGAATTTCGAGTGACAAAGTAAGAAAACATGTCGAATAACCTGCCGATGCGTTTTACAATTTGCACAGGTAGGCCTTATAACCATTGAGCCCTGCGTATCCTAAACTCTAAATTCAGGATGTAGTCAATTCCAGCGCATGCATTTGAGTTTTTTAAGCATTGAACGACACATTGCACAGTAAACAGTGGGTTTTCTGTAACAGCAGTTAAGTACTATTTATTCAACAACTCGTCGTCGTCTGAAAAAGAAGAAGAAAAGAAGACAGCCCTGGAGCACCTAGGCATTCAAGGCATTCTCATATAAAAAACTTAGAGTGAAACTGAAAGACATCATCCTTGTGGAAACCAAGTTCATGAAATAAGAGTAGTCCGCGATGACCACAAGGACAGACGGACACAATGACCCTTCACTTGTACTTAACATTGGTGTCATAACACTCCCCGACCCCCGACCCCCCCCCCCCCCCCTCGACCCCATCACCCACCCCACTGTACATTCAAAACATAAAAAGGTCAAACAAACAAGGTCAAAGGACATAATAAGATCGGCCCTGCAAATGTTACTATATATATATATATATATATATATATATATATATATATATATATATATATATATATATATATATATATATATATATATATATATATATATAGAGGATCTTAAAAGAGAGACAGTAACTAGAGTCACTTAAGAATGTGACGTGTTCCCATAGCATCTTTCTACCCTTGTTTGTGTAGTTTCCTTTATTGATGTCGTGGAAATGCATAGCAGGGCAGCGGGACTCTGCCACCGGGGCGCTTTGATTGCTTGTGATTGGTGCTTGCAGATCGGCTCCGGCTTGCGTTGCCACCGATTTTACACGCGGCTTTCGTAGATCACCTGGCAAGCCAGCGCAGGGCCGCCCTCCTTCTGCTCCGGCTCAGAGCCCTTCTCCTCTTCTTCCTCCTCCTCCTCCTCTCGTCTCTCTCCTCCTTCTTCGGTTTCTCCTCCTTCGGCGGTTTCTCCTGCTTCCTCCGTCTCCTCCGTCTCCTCCGTCTCCTGTGACTCCTCCGTCTCCTCCGTCTCCTGTGACTCCTCCGTCTCCTGTGACTGTGACTCCTCCGACTCCTCCGTCTCCTGTGACTCCTCCGTCTCCTCCGTCTCCTCCGACTCCTCCGACTCCTCCGACTCCTCCGACTGCGGGGCATCAGACGGCGGCGGCGGCGGCGAGGAGCACGACGGCCCGGCCTCGCTCTCCATGCTGCAGTAGCCGCCGGCGGCCAGCGGGGGGTGCACCGACACCTGGATGGCGATGTGCTGCGGCTGGTCGCGGATGGACGAGTTGTCCGACTCGCCCGCCGGGGACGCGCTCCTCTCCCGCTCGTCCTCCCGCTCCTGCAGGATCGAGAAGACGTCGGCGGCGCCGATGGACGCCAGCCCCGCGCCCCCGATGGCGCCGAGGTGGTGGTGGTGGCCGCCGGGCCCCTGCCGCAGGAAGGTGTGGCGCATCTCGTCCACGCCCACCACCTCCAGGATCTCCTCCATGAAGGTGCGGCAGTTCATGATGAGGGGCGGCAGCGGGATGCTGCGCGCCAGCTCCTCGATGTAGCGCGCAAACTCCATGGTCTTGAACTGCGTGACCTTGGCCAGCTCCAGCGTCTTGGCCGACGTGATGATGGGGATGCGCTTGGCGATCTCGAAGGCCTTCTGCAGCTTCTCGGCGCCCTCGGTGCGGAAGAACTCGTTGATGGCCTTCTCCGTCTTCTTCAGGTGGCTGCTCATCATGCAGAGGCGCGTGACGTTCAGCACCATGATGATGGTGAAGGTGACCAGGCACACCACCATGTAGTACACCCCCATGTCGCCGCGGGTGATGACCACGCGCAGCGTCACCGTGCAGTTGACGCGGCCGTGCACGTTGGACGCCGTGCACGTGTACTTGCCGCGGTCGGCGAAGTCGATGGAGGTGATGTTGAGGACGCCGCTGTCCAGCAGCCACCACTTGCTGTCTGGAGGGGAGGGAGAGGGGGGGAGGGAGGGGAGAGAGAGAGGTGGGGAGGGAGAGAGGGGGGGAGGGGGAGGGAGAGAGGTGGGGAGGGAGAGAGGGGGGGAGGGGGAGGGAGAGAGGTGGGGAGGGGGAGAGAGAGAGAGAGAGAGAGAGAGAGAGAGAGAGGTGGGGAGGGAGAGAGGGGGGAGGGAGAGAGGGGGGAGGGAGAGGGAGAGGGGGAGGTGGGGGAGGGAGAGAGAGAGAGAGATGTATTTGGTTGGTCTATTGTCTATTATTGTGCTCATATTGCAAAGGACAGCTATTTTTAGGTTCTTCTTCATAAGAATGAAACCAAAAGTAGTCAAACGAGTTAGCTGCATTGGGCGAAAGGTATAGGAAACTGCATCACATACATCACATTTGGTGTGTATTCTAGATAAACAGGTCATGCTATCAAATTGGATAAAGCAAATCTATTGTGAATACGAGCACTTTCTGTTTTCTACTTTGAAAATTTAGCAAAAAGCCCCTATTGTTAATTTTGCCCACTCACTGACCTCAAAATAACCCTGCAGATTATCAACCACAAAGTATAATCTAAAATTACCTCTGCCAAATCCTTTTCAGGCGCTGGTCTATGTCCTAAACCTAGACAACACACCGGGCCTTTCTGCACCAGCGTACCAAGAGCATCTATTTATTGGAGTGTTTTTCAGAAAAATACTATTCCGATTCGACCACAATGTTACTCTTGCCGTGGCCCTGCTTTATTAATAGAATCAAATGTGGGATAGGATTAGCGCGATCCCATTATCTCCTGGAATGCAGCCACAATCCACAAAGATCCATATATAACAAACTGACTGCCCCACTTACTACAATGCATGAAGTGGTTTCTGCAGTGTGAACCCCTCCCAGACTAACACAACCACAGAAGAAACTACGATGTTGTTGTGACGTAGCATCTATAACTATCCGTTGTCTACCTCCTGCCTGCGTTTAACATCCCAAACTGTCCTCCGCGAATCTTGAGACTCTTGGTCTGAGAAGCACGGATCCCACAATGAAACGGCAGAAGAAGTGCTGATGATGCCACGGTGACCTTATTCCTCCTGCTACGGGCCTTCAATATTTAAACAGGTGGCTGGTCTCACCTGGAAGTGCTGGTGACGCTAGGAGGTAGCGTTTAGCGTGAGCAAAGACCAATTCACTTTGGTGCGTAGGAAGAAGGCTAGGAGGCTAACGGCTATGCAGACGACAGACTGCACAGCCGCCAAAATAGACAAGATGTCAGTTGGTGCTTTTTTGTCATTTACAAAAGCCCCAGTTGTGCTTCTCGCTCGTTCGAAAGTAAAGACACTAAACAACAGCTTCGTCTTCCAAAATCCCAGCCTGCACCTGCGCTCGTGTTGCTTAGAAGCGTCTTTCTCTACAGTTTAACATCTGCCCTGTTACGTAGTGGCAGATAATACTGAATTTACATTTATGTTCTCTTTAATCCTTTAGCAGATGCTTTTCTCCAAAGTGGCTTCAAGTAAGTGAGGCTGAGGACAATCAAGGCACATAATCAAAGTTGGATTATCTAAATGACCAAGTGCTACATGGACACAACTGGACAGTGCTCAGAATCTGAGCACGACAGGGAAAACCAGGTTAGTAGTAAAGTACACTTGGAGAAGGAAGTACTGAAGACTTACACAGGTCAGTCAATGAGATGGTCTCGGAAAAGGCGGGTCTATCAAAGATAGTGCGGGATTCTGAAGTTTGATCTATTTGATCTTGTATTAATAACTAATAAATGTATTCCAATGAAATAAAATAACTAAATTACAACAGGAATGGTCAAAAACCTGTTATGTTCAAAAACTTGGCTGTTGACTAAATCGACAAAAAAATAAAATAAAACACTACTTCTGAACATATCTTTTGAAAGTGGATAACTGAATCATGTCTTCTGTGGGTCAAACGCAATACCGGTGCGTTTATCATCTCATTGACCTACTAGTCCTGTTTTCTGCACGGGAAGATGGATGCCAACAAACGCCTCTGCTTGGGGATAAACAAGTATGTGGACTTAAGAACAGCTGCACATTAACCCTATAGTACAAAGTCCGCCTGCATGTGTGTGTTATTGAAAGAGAGATTCCAAACCAGATGAGGGTCTGAAAGAACAGGCCCTTGCACATGAGTTTCAACATGTGTAATTGCTCTTCCTCGCCTGCACTAGCAAAGTATTAAAATAAACTGGTGCTATGTTTAGAACCACTTTACTTATTCATATTATTAACTGTGCGCTGTTACAAACAGGGAATAAATAGCCTACTATCAACGCATTATACTTCCTATATGATCTTGTAGAGTTGTTAAGTGTGTGTTTTGAAATAATCAATTCTTTTCAATGGATCGATACATTTAAGAATCCTTGCTCGTGTGTGTGTGTGTGTGTGTGTGTGTGTGTGTGTGTGTGTGTGTGTGTGTGTGTGTGTGTGTGTGTGTGTGTGTGTGTGTGTGTGTGTGTGACAAAATAGTTTCTCTGCTTGTAACATGTTTCAGCAGGTTGGTTCAGACACACACACGCGTTCTCGTTCCTCCTGAGTGACTCCATGGCGAATCACAACTGTTTGACACCTGGTTCACAGCAAAGACAACAAACAAAGCACTTTCACAAGGATATAAATCAATAATTCTGCACAAACAAAGACCGTTTCCACGTTGATGCTCTAGTCATTGTCTATTCCAATCTTTTGAGTCATCATAACAACGTTTGCTTCTGTATGAATACCTCACACACAAACGTAACCCGTTAGAGGAATTAAGAAAATACATATAAGTGACGAACGAGTAACGAACGTCCAAGCGGGCGACAACTCGAGCATAAAATCGTGTAGCGGTTGCAGGGCCAACACCAGGCCCATTCACAGACCGTAGGTCCCTATTCAACACCAGCCGTCAACAGCAGCTCACCGGCCCCCTGCCTGATACCTTGTCTACCACCGATACCAATGCACTGTACAACGCAATATAAACCAACGGGTTTCTGCGTTGTGGTCAGACCAACTTTCTAGCTTCACATTTCCTCACGTTCCGTGTGATACAATATCATTCTTACTGCCATTAAGGTATGCCCCCGTGAAATGCACAGTCGACACATTTTCCATTATCCAGTGGAATGACCTCGTGAAATCGACTGTGGGCCTTGTGTTGGTACCATACAACCTCATGCCATCGCCATAACCATTCCACGAGCTCCCAATACCGTAAGGGGGGGGGGGCCTGCGATAAATACACAATAAATCCTTTGAAGGACGAACTGAATTCACTCTCTAAATCACGTAGGAGAGATGTCGGGGATGGACGGGGGGTTCGGGGGAACGTTAAGCGTCCACGAGGTTGTGTAAAAGAAAAGCCGCGCGGTCTTACCGACGCTGTCGGTGTCCAGGCGTTGTCCGTGAGAGTTGAACCACAGCACGTCCGGGAACGGCTCTCCGCTAACGTTGCAGTCGATCAGCGCGCAGTTCCCCTCGCGGGCGATGATCTGGTGCACGTTGGTGAACGCCGCGGGGACCACGCCGCCGTCTGCCACGGTGGCGTTGTCCGTGTGGTTCCCGTCCACATCCGTCCAGAGGGCGCCGGCGGCGTGGGCGAGGAGAATGATCCCGGTGAATCCGCCAGCCCAATGCATTTTATCCGATTGTCGGTGTGTCACCTAGAAAACTGAGGGTTCACGGTTCCACAGATTATCTGGTTAGTGGCGACACAAGGCAGGCCGGCATTCAGCTCCGGTACTTTAAGAGTTTCACTAGAATAAACACACAACAAACACACACCACGCACATCAAATACCCAGCAGTAATAACCAAGGCAACATATCCGATCCAGCCGTCTGCATGTCACTTCATATTTCATAAATACAAATTGTATTCCCACTTTCAATTAAAATAAAACTGGTCTTTTAGGCTACATTCAAATAAAACGGTGGTCTTTTAGGCTACATTCAAATAAAACGGTGGTCTTTTAGGCTACATTCAAATAAAACGGTGGTCTTTTAGGCCTCCGTGTACTCAGCCGACCGCTGCGGACGATCACGTGACATTTGAGATGCGGCGGAAACATGTCACAAGTGTTGAAAAGTGCAACATAGGCTGGTAGTGGTTTCATTGCCACTGGTTAGTAACGACTAGTAACGTCTATAGATGGGGCCTATCTGGCTACATCTCGCATCGCGAACGCCGCTGAGTTGACGTCCACATAACGGAGATCAATAGTGACTCTCACTGTACCCTGACGTCATCAATCACAAGCACAAAGCTGTCGAGCTCTGCGTCGAGTCGGGCAACCGGGGCTATAGCACGTCAAACGGAAGACGCCGAAGACAAGCTGCTATAACCTGGAGCCTTTTCCATCACGGGACCTTCCCTGCGCGACGGACCGTCAAGCGTCTAACGTTTACTGGGCAGACATTGACGGGATAAAACACACGCTTCGTCTTTGCACACACACACACACACACACACACACACACACACACACACACACACACACACACACACACACACACACACACACACACACACACACACACACACACACACACACACACACACACACACACACACACACACACACACACACACACACACACACACACACACACACACACACGATAACTCAGGGCACACATCGACGTTATTCACTGCATTCAATACAGATGTTGAAGCTTTTAGCGTGCCCATCGGCTGCCGTGCCGCCTCAAACCCCGTAACCTCACACCAGACTATAAAACGCTATTGCTAATGTAGCTCCAACGTTAGCTTCGTTAAGGATCTACGGCTTGGCTTCAGAGCCAAGGGCAAATCGTCTCTCTCATCGGTGACTGCGTCAGAAAGCACCGGGCGGAACGTTACCTCACATCGTGATCATCCACAGGACAGACACGGATAAGCCGGGGATTCAGACGCGTTCCGCTGCTACCGTCGGCCGTCGACCCGTTCCGCTATGTGCTGGGAGCGTATGGACGGAGCGGCGCCGCCGTCACCAAAATGGACGCGGACCGTCAGGCGCCTACGTCACAACCATACCTTCCTTCAGCTCACGTCCAGACTCCCTTGTTTTTTTTGCCGTTACAATTGCTGCGCTCAAGGTGTAGGATTGGTTCATAAAAATGAGTCTTGCAAGTACGAAATAGAAAACACAAATGTATATTAAGGCACATGTAGAAAAAGGCTATATGTCAAACACGATGTTGAGTGTAAATAACAGCGCAGTAGGCCTGCCTGCTGCACAATGATAAAGGATGATCTCATTATAGCATGGTGATGTAACCCAACATAATAGAGCACCACTAGACAGACATCCAGTTGACAGTATCATCTCAATGTTGTTTATTGTGAGTGTTCTAGGCAGTCTTTAGAAACCCCACCCACCCACCCACACCCACACCCACACCCACACCCACACCCACACCCACACACACACACACACACACCCTTTAATGGATAGCATTAGGACATTGCCGTTAATTATGCGGATGGATAATGGACTCTCGATAATGAAAAGGTTTGGGAAACTACATTTGACCGACTGAAGACATATGTATAGAGAGACAGAGATAAGGCCATGTGGCTCAACCTAAAGTCCACAGCAACGGCATCCGCTTAAAGATGTGTCGCAACAGCCAACTGAGTCTAAAGCAAGTGATATATTATCTGTTGAGCCAATAGGCCTGCATTCACCTGTAAATGTTACATGTTATGCATTCACCTGTAAATGTTACATGTTATGCATTCACCTGTAAATGTTACATGTTATGCATTCACCTGTAAATGTTACATGTTATGCATTCACCTGTAAATGTTACATGTTATGCATTCACCTGTAAATGTTACATGTTATGCATTCACTTGTAAATGTTACATGTTATGCATTCACCTCTCAATAGTACATGGTAGGAATTCAACTACTTGGTTATTCAACACTTAACGTGTATTAAAAGTAAATAATGCAAATGAACATAAATCCTAAAACACTGGTTGTGAATGAGGTTAAACTTGTATGATTTCCGATGGAATTTAGCTCTAGATAAGATTCCACACAGTTAAACGATGCAGTCGTAAAGAATACACACAACGATACGAGCATAAGTGATCACGGTTCAGTTGTCTTTTTAATAAAGGATATAGCATTTGTATTCAACAGCAGTTTAAAACTACAAAATGAAATCATCATCATTATTATTATTGGGTCCTTGGTGTTGTACAGTGCAAAACATTCAACATGATGTAAGGCTATGGTGTCTTCCCTGTGACGAGTGTATTTCGGGAGCTGTGTGATAAAAACGGTGAAGGAATCCCACAGGACATGTCCTCTGTGTACTCGGTCGGCACCTTGTGATCCCGATAAGCGGTGTTTTTGCGATAACCGTTGCCGGGTTGGATTCCCCCAGTAAACATTAAAATTACAATTTAAAAAAAATTAAAATGTGTTTGTTTTCCCCTCAGTTCATCTCATAAACACGGTGCTGGATTGTCACAAGCGGTCCTTTTGCTATCAGAAAACATGGTGGATTCCTGAGCGATAAACAAACAGACAATGCTTGATTCCCTTTCAGAAGGTGTAGTGAATTGCTATAGTGTTTGCGAGAGGTAGCTTATTAGCTTAAATCTTGAGTGACGTTATTTTTTTGTATGTAAACAATTAAAATAAAAAATTACCCCAGCCCGTATTCCCACAAATCCCGCTTCCTTACAGCCATCAATGACTGGTATTGGTCAATACTGTCTCCAGTACTTACTGACCCCAACCAAACAAATCACACAGGCACGTTCATAGTCAGTGGCGTTCTGCCACTTGCCTTTAAAATACCTTAAAGAAAATCCTGTGTAACAGCAAGACCCTCTTGCTGAACAACAGTAACGAGAACATCCCTTCCTCTTCCCCGATTGGTTTTGTTTTCATTGTACCGTTTTGCCTATGCTACATTACACCAAACATCAACAGCCAAAAATAGAGCGCTACTCCCCCAAAGGACCAGTATTTCCTCTTCCTGTGGGCCTCGAGTCCTCACTGAGCCTCTCTGATGAGCACGGACAGCCTCCTGAAGGCCTACACACACACACACACACACACACACACACACACACACACACACACACACACACACACACACACACACACACACACACACACACACACACACACACACACACACACACACACACACACACACACACACACACACACCTTTGTGTTGAGAAAAAGAGCCAGGTCGTGTGTGTGTGTGAAAGGGAGCGAGTGAGAGAGACTTACTTCGTCTATCTGCTGTGGTGTGGAGATGGAGAACGCCGCTCTCACGTAGGGACAGGGTTTGGAACTGTCAATCATGAACACGCCCCCAGGAACCAGCAGCACCTGTCAACACACAGCGTATCTGACTGTACCTCCTTTATTACTTCGTGTTGGTTACCATAGCAACGGCTGTACATCCCCGATGGCTTCCAGTTGGTAACCTTAACGACAACTGTGCATCCCCCATTTCGTAGTGTTGGTAGGTACTTCCTCATTACTTACTGTTGGTTGTTACAACGATGGCTGAACTCTTCTATTACTTTAGTGTTGGTAACCGTAGCGATGGCTGTACTCCTCCCACTACTTATTGTTGGTAACCATAGGGTTGGCTGCCCTTCCCCCATTACTTAGTGTTGGTAGCCATAGCCATGTTACCAATGGCAGTGCCACGCCCCCTTTTTCATAGTTGTGTTAAGCTAATCAAGAGCACATTTGTTTGCTGAATGGAGGTGTGCGTGTGTGTGTGTGTGCGCGTGCGTGCGTGGGTGTGTGTGTGTGTGTGTGCTGCAGAGTGTTAGTAAAGTTAAAGCTGTTCATTTAAATCAATGAACCAATCTACTCTGTGTAATGCCGGCCTTTCCTAAACCAGTACCAGTCTATTCAGAACAGAAACCAGAGAGAGAGATAGAGAGCGATAGACACGCACACAGAGTTAAAAAGGCGTTTCAAGATACATCATAACAAAGCTGCAAAAACATATTTCAACGTTTACAGCATGTAATTCCATAATTCCCTAAATCGTCATTAATTCCAAACGAGATCAATAGGCGGCCCAAGCTTTCCATTTCACAACAAACAAGTAGAACTGATCCCAGAGTGATAGATGGGGGATAGTGTGTGTGTATGTGTGTGTGTGTGTGTGTGTGTCCCACCTCTTTCTCCAGTGCCTTCTCCATGATAAGCTGCTGGGTGTCTGCGATGCCCTTCAGCTTGATCCACAGGAACATGCCTGCTGCCGGGGCGTGCCATTCCGCTAGATCTACACACACATGTGCGCGCGCACACACACACACACACACACACACACACACACACACACACACACACACACACACACACACACACACACACACACACACACACACACACACACACACACACACACACACACACACACACACACACACACACACACACACACACACACACCACAGTAAGTACCACCTTTCTTCAGCGAGACACATAATTGCACACATTATATGTGTGTTTCGGGTGTGTGTTGGGTGTTTTGTGTCATCGTGTGTTTGGCTGTGTGCGGGATGTTTCAACCTTTCAGCCACTTGTCCGCGGAGGCCAACATGGCGTCTCGCTGCTTGCTGTAGAACTCAACGACCCTGCAGCAGGAAGGAGCACACAGCTGGGCATCACACGTCTGATGCAGCGCCACAGATACTGATCACACACACACACACTCGCATATGTAGACACACACACACACAGATATATGGGGACACACATACACAGATTTATGGATAAACGTTCACACACACACACACACACACACACACACACACACACACACACACACACACACACACACACACACACACACACACACACACACACACACACACACACACACACACACACACACACACACACACACACACAGGGACATACACGCACACACAGGTAGTGTGGAAAGGGACGTACCCGTCTACGTGCTTGAGGAAGCCCTCTTGGCCCCAGCTGTGTAGCAGCTCTGAGACCATGAGCTGGACAAAGAGACACCAGAGATTAGACGGAGCCCACTGCTCCATGCTAGTAACTGGCTGGCCATCAAGTCATATAACACGCACACGCACACACTAAAAGGAAATAAACTAAAAAGTATGAGCACATGTTGTGTTAGCAGCACAAACGATGGCCGCATAGAACTGCTATGAAACATGGCCTTGTTAGCTAGCTTAACTTTAGCCGGAGCATACAGTCACAATAAGCAGGTTTAGGGACCATCGAGGGCCTTTTAGGGACTTCATAAAGCCCAGCTCGAAGCCTTCCCCTTTGCAGAAGGACAGGCGCAGGTGCTACGTTTGCATTGTGCAAATATTTGCGCATTCGCGTCGTCGTCAAGTGTTTTTGAATACGCTTGATAACGACAGATAATATGCAAATAGCTCAACGTGTTAGGAAGTAAGGGATGTGATATAATCACGCTGACTATTTACTCCGTGAGGAAGTCATCGCACCAAAACGACACCATAACTCCTCGACCGTTATTTACCCTTGCAACAAAGATGACTCCTTCTGTAAGAAGATTAGCACACTGCAAGCCGTGGTTTACAACCCCTATCTACACCACTTGTATAACTTTTTAATCACACTTGATAAGGTATCTCGCTCGCTCGCTACTACTCTCAAGCCAATCCAGCCGTACACGACCAGCCAATCATCTCTCGCTGCACTTCCTGTTTTCCTGCTGCGACTGCAGCCACAGGAAGCAGGAAACAATAACAATCAAAGTCTTTAAAACTTGACCTAAGCAAACACATAGACATTGTTGTGGTCTCTGCAGGTTCTGAGAGTAAACGGGGGCCAAGCCAGGAAGCCACAGATACATACACACACGATACCATTTTTAAAATAAAAAGCATAGGGGATGGAAGTTGGGGGGGGGGGGGGGGGGGGGGGGAAGTGTACAAAAAAGTTCATGTTAAGGTGGCAATTCAACTCAATTGATTTTGAATAAGAAAGAAAAACAACCGAAATGTAAATATATTGGTAACAAAAGTGGGAACATTGTTGAGAGTGGCAGAGGAAGTGAGGTCTGCTGTAGTCAGTCCATTCGTTTCTACACCATCACTTCTGTATTCAACGTGCTCTCAACACTAGTCCAACATCGACCGGTCGACTCCTACATTTGAAGTGTGATCGTGGAAACAAATCCCAAGACTGCGATGACACTGATTTCAAGACACAGGGAATTGTGCCTCGAAACAAGGTAAACAAAGTGTAGCACGGATGTGTAGCCATCCCTACGTCTAGCGCGCACACACACACACGCGTGCACACACACACACACACGCACACACACACACACGCACCTGAGTGAAGGTGCTGGTGTGCATGGTGGAGGCCTGGATGTGGAGATCCACCCTTTTCACCAGAGGCTTGGGCCCGGTCACGAAGCCTATCCTCAGGCTGAGGAGACAAGGTGCGGGGGGGGGGGGGGTTACGTTGGGCTCCCCCCATGGGAACCTGAGCTCCCCTGAAGTAAAGAAAGGGACAGGTGACGGACTCACCCCGACGACAGGATCTTGGAGAAGGAGTCGGTGCGTATGATCCGCCCGTCCACGTCCATGGAGAGGAGGGAGGGCGCACAGGGCTGCCAATGGATCACAGAGAGATGAGAGACCACAGAGAGATGAGAGATCACAGAAAGAGATGAGAGACCAGAGAGAGAGATGAGAGATCACAGAGAGAGATGAGAGACCACAGAGAGAGATGAGAGAACACAGAGAGAGATGAGAGATCACAGAGAGAGATGAGAGACCACAGAGAGAGATGAGAGATCACAGAGAGAGATGAGAGACCACAGAGAGAGATGAGAGATCACAGAGAGAGATGAGAGACCACAGAGAGAGATGAGAGAACACAGAGAGAGATGAGAGACCACACAGAGAGATGAGAGACCACAGAGAGAGATGAGAGATCACAGAGAGATGAGAGATCACAGAGAGAGATGAGAGACCACAGAGAGAGATGAGAGATCACAGAGAGAGATGAGAAAAAAGTGTTATAAAAGTGTTTACTAAGTCAGGGTTAACACATTACTCAATCAAACCTCGTTTTTGCGTCACACAAACGTGTCATTACATAGCGCTTAGTAGTTACTAAATGTTACCCATAGCAGGTGTAAATGGTGGCAGTTGGTGTCAAAAATAATGGGAAAAAATAAAAAATAAATAATAATAATAATAATAATATGATTATGGGCTGTGCAGGCCTTAGCCTGGCTAGGCCGCGGCGCTCCGTGGGCCCTGCGGCCTTGATGTCCTCTCTAGCACTTCCTTGTTTCGATCGTAGCTTGTTGTTGATTGGTTACAACTTGGTAGTCATGACGTTGAGGCGACAACGAACGGCGCGAGTTCAACTTACGCATTGCTAAGTTGTTGCTAGCTAGGACAGGACTTAGTGAGGACCAAGTGTGCACAGACTTAGTAAGGAACGTACACAGACACAGTGCAACCCAGTCCAGGGTAAGGCCAGTAGACCCAGCGAGTGAAGAGAGGTCTACCACCGTGCCCCACAGCGAGTGTGCTGAGTGTGTGCTGGTCCTACGGCGACGCCTCGTGTGAGAAGCGTGCGAGTGATCGCTCCACGGTGACGCGGCGGTGTCCGTACCTTGTCAAACTGCAGGAAGTAGTAGGGGTCATCCTCGATGATGAGCATATCGTACAGCCTGGCCAGCTGATAGGACAGAGGGGAACAGGAAGTGGTCAGTGAATAGAATCCACCAGATATCTGCCCCCCCCCCCAACACGCCTCTCCCCTTTCTCTGTGACGCTAGATATTTCATGAAATGTTTTATACAATTTTATATTCTATTTTGTCCGTGGCATTTTTTGTACACATTATATCTAAAAGTGTGTTTTTATATTTACATGTTTCTATTTTACAAGTAGTTATCTTTCCTTTGTTTCCTCTTGTAACAGCCGTGGCAGTGTAACTGTTCCTTGCCAATAAAGCCCTTTTGATCTGACTGAAGCGTGCTGCCGTCGTGCCTCAGATGTGTTCAAAGACTTGGGTTTTCAAAAGGAGGTCCGAGGTTGCACTCTTTGGGCGTGCACATCAGAGAGCTGCACGTGCACGCCTGCAAACACTGTTTGCATATGAATGTTTGAACGGCCCGCAGGTGTGTGTGGCCCAGGTGTGTGTGTGTGCACGGAAGTAGAAACTGAAGAACATTGAATGCAATGCCACGCTCTAAATAAATCAATAATTAAAAAAACGCTCTGGAATATTGTCCTCACTAAGCCAGTTTTCAAAATAGAATAAAGAAATATAAATAATGAAAAACCCTCAGATGCAATATTACCATCCAATCATAGAACCAATCATAGATTAACCAAAAATAAAGTTAGGAGGTTATGATATCCCCCCCGCATCAATAACCACCATGTAACACGTAGCCTGTAGCTTTTTCACCTAGCGTCGCCTCACAGTACCTCATACACTTCCTGTTTGCGCTGCGTTGTCATGGACACGCCGGTGGGGTTCCCCCCGTTGGGGATGGTGTAGAGCACCCGGGGCGCCGTGCTGCCGAGCTGGTGCACCTCCGAGGGATCCCAGCGAGAGAGCACTTCCCTCAGCGCCACAGGCACCATGCCGTGCTCGTCGCTGGGCACGCTGATGAGGTTGCAGCCCAGCGGCTGGAGCTGTGGGGGGGGGGGGAAAAGAGAGAGAGAGAGAGAGAGAGAGAGAGAGAGAGAGAGAGAGAGAGAGAGAGAGAGAGAGAGAGAGAGAGAGAGAGAGAGAGAGAGAATATGAGCCACTTAAGTTAAGGCAACTTAAGGCTGAATTAGTTAGAATCCTGTAATCGTTTTAATGAAACCCCTTCTTGTTGTTGTTGTTGTTGTTGTGAGAGAACATTACTACAGCAGTACCGGCAGGAGGATTTGTGATGTCATAGAAACGTAAATGTATTCGTCTAAATCCAGCCTTCATAGATACATTAAAGAAACATATTTTACTGAATGTAATGTGTATGATTCACTAACGATGCATCTCTTTCCCCTTTTGCATTCAACACGTTATGATTATGTTCGGGGAACAGGATTTCTATCAGAACCCTACGCCCAAAAGAGGTTTAAGGGCAGGAGAGCACTGCTTCACACGCGTGCTCTTGGAAGAAGATCCCCGTCTGCTCCATCCCAAAACAGTGTGCTTCACCCAGTTGGGCTCAACGGCGGCCAGGGAGGCAGAGCAACAGGCGTCAGCGTTGGTGAACTCACCGCTGCCAGCGTGCCTGAATACGTGGGCGTGTCCAACAGCACGTTGTCGCCAGGACCCACCAGCATCTCAAACACCTGCCGAAACCACACGGAAAACACATCTCAGACCAGGACCCACCAGCATCTCAAACACCTGCCGAAACCACACGGAAAACACATCTCAGACCAGGACCCACCAGCATCTCAAACACCTGCCGAAACCACACGGAAAACACATCTCAGACCAGGCTCCACCAGCATCTCAAACACCTGCCGAAACCACACGGAAAACACATCTCAGACCAGGACCCACCAGCATCTCAAACACCTGCCGAAACCACACGGAAAACACATCTCAGACCAGGACCCACCAGCATCTCAAACACCTGCCGAAACCACACGGAAAACACATCTCAGACCAGGACCCACCAGCATCTCAAACACCTGCCGAAACCACACGGAAAACACATCTCAGACCAGGACCCACCAGCATCTCAAACACCTGCCGAAACCACACGGAAAACACATCTTCAGACCAGGCTCCACGAGGCAAGACAGAGGGAGCCAGCGACCCCCCCCCCCCCCCCCCCCCCCCCCCCCGCAGCGCCACCCAGCTCAAAACAACACCCATCTCCACACAATGAACCAAAAGTGCTTGATATAACTTTGTTACTCAGTTATTGGTTGTTGATTGCAGTTGGTCTGCCCCCGTTGATAACGCTTGGACATCCAAATGAACCGAGGGGGTTCCAGACTAAAACGCACCATGTCAGGCTACGGTCCGTACTGCACGTGTGCAGAACGCGGAGGCTTACGCCCGTGCTAGCGATATAAACAGAACAGGCGTCACATACTACTTTAGGGCGGACATTTTGGATCCCTCTTCTTTACGTCCAGCCATTTGTTGAAAAGCCCCCCTCCGCCTTAGTTAAAAGCCAGCGGCACCACCCTCTGCCTCTCCACCCTCTGGGTCACCTTGCTGAGGCCCTCCTGGCTGCCGGTGGTGACACACAGGTCCATCTGGCCCCTCTCCGGGCTGTAGTCAGCGCTGGGCGGCTTGTGGAGGCTCCGCTGCAGGCTCTTCATCCACGCCACCAGCTCTGGGATCCTGGACGCGCACGCACGCACGCACGCACAGACACACACGCACACACAGACAGAAACACACGCTCACACACACAGACACACGCACACAGAATAGGGACTGACATTAAAAAAAAAAAAATATATATATATAATTTTTTTTTTTTATTCTAATTTGTTATGTATATATATTTTGACTATGATAATATATAATACAATTATAAGAATGAAGATGAAGATACTTTGACAGAATCGATGAGCGACTGAAACCCAGAGAGAGAGAGAGTGGACGGATATGATTCCCGGGGTGTTATCGGTGCATTTATAACCACTTGACTGGCCCGGTGCTCTGTGGATCAGCTCAGATGGCGGGCTGTGTTTACTCTGAAGCCCATAAAGAGAGATAAGCAGCCATGAAGAGATAAGCCCTGCACGCCGCCGAGCGGCTAACACATTGATTCACAACAATAGGAGTCCCTTAAAGCAAATACACACACGCTACTTTGAGGCTCAACGACTGAATCATTCAGTAGTATTCACTTGGGGTGTGACAATATAAAAAAAATACATATTTCCCCCAGTTCAATTAAAAAGCAATACAGAGATTATTTTCAATGGCTCCATCGAAAAAGGAAGGGTAGTTTCAGACACACGAAAGCCTTTGATTGCTAAATTGAGATGGTTCTATGCATGCGTATTTGTTGGATAAAACGATCGGCAAGGCCATCAATGAGGAATGAGTTTAGTTTTCAATGTCAGCAACACTCCCTGTTTTCACTGGTAAGATTATGAAATAAATGGCTGCAGTTGGTACATCTGTAATTATTATCAATACAACACATAAATCACGACCTGTCTCTAATTTACAATGTAACACACACAAAAAAAAACGGTCAGACATACTGCCCTGTGATGAAGTGTGTGTGTGTGTGTGTGTGTGTGTGTGTGTGTGTGTGTGTGTGTGTGTGTGTGTGTGTGTGTGTGTGTGTGTGTGTGTGTGTGTGTGTGTGTGTGTGTGTGTGTGTGTGTGTGTGTGTGTGTGTGTGTGTGTGTGTGGCACCAGATGTACAAGCACAAACAGTTGGAAAGCGAGATCCAGTTTCTCGAAACTTGGCTGAATCGTGATTATCCAGACATGTAAACATTGATTTGTATGTTTTTTCACCATGGGGACTGTGTGGAGCAGGCTATTCATTGTCCCTTGCCTCAGGGCTGGTAAACAAACAGACAATGTGTTGCGTGAGAGAGTGGCTGAGAGACAGTGCCTGAAGTGTGTTAGAAAATGTTTACATGCAAAATGTCCAGCGTATTCACACAACATTCACCCTGCAATGGGATATGAAACTGGGACCATGGAGAGAAGTATGTAAACGATGTAATCAATATTAAATTAAATAGCCTGTTTTTGTTGTTACCCGTATGAGGCCGAATACTGCAAGGCCCTCTTCATCAGCGGCTCGTCGAAGGTGATGGTCGAGCCGTCGCGCACGGTGAAGGTGGCCGAGCAATATGGGAAGGTGTTGGGGTTGGGAGCGCCACCGGCCAATGAGATCAGAGATGGGGGCGAGCGGTGCTGGATCTCGGCTTGGGGGGGGGGGGGGGGGGGGGGGGGGGGGGGGGGGGGGGGGGGGGGAGAGAAGTGGCATGTGAGACGAAATACGATACTGTAATTGTATTATGAGATTAGGGATGGCCCGATACAACTTTTTCTCAGACCAAGTAGGTACAAGTACAACTATTTCCATTTGGGTACTCCCCGATACGAGTACTTAATAATACCATTACAGTTGTTGTTTTTTAATGCCATGGTTACGGCGACTTTGTGCTACTTTTTTAGTACCGTCGTTGTGTGTGAGCGCTATAATAAGCGATGTTGTATATGAAATGCGCCACACACCGACGCGTTATATACAGTGATACAATGGAATATATTACTGTGTTGACGGTTATATAGGACAAATTACCACGTTTAAAAAGAATATTAATAACCGTTTTGGGTGCATAACGTGGTATCGTAGTAGTGTTGTACATGAGCACAGTATCTGGGCTGGTGCATCCCTACAGGAGGTATTGGGGTAATCATGCATATGCAGGTGTGCAGTATCTGCTCCATACAGAAGTGTGTTCGGCCGTTTAATGTGGCAACAGGTTTCCCACGCGTTAAGTCTTTAAGTGCTCCTTCCATGCAGAGAAAGCGGACCATAAAGTGAGCGGTCATGTCCACAAACAAGGGGGGTTTACAATTGAACATGCACGTCTTCGATTTGATTTAGTGGTTGATTCAAACGTTCAAACTTACTTAGTATTCTGATCGGGGAAGGCTTTCTAGCAGCGCTGACTGCTGTCAGAAACCGGGAGTAATTCATCGTTGTTCCTAAAAAATAAAAATAAAAGAGGAAACTACTATATCAAAACAAACATTATCTGGGAATTGCAGCATTAATGACACATAACTACGATTTGAGAACACGTGACTACGAAACGATCTGTTTAAACGACTGACCTTGTGGACGGGAGGTCTCGCCAGAGGACTGGTGGTGACTGCGCGTATCCACATGCTGACCATGCTCCACCGCACGCGTGGCAACGCCCCGCGCTCTCGCTACTGGCCAGTGGAGTTTACCGCTTTGTCGCCGGAAGTGCTTAAAAGCATAGCTGTTTAGAGAGAATACGTCGAAATCTAACTGGCTCTGCTTCAAACCAGGAAATGAAACTCCACCGCGAGTCCGTATGGTCCGCCAGTACTCACTGAATGTCGATTGTCCAATCGCATGGCAGATCGCATGGCATGGCAGATGAGCCCCCGCCCGCACGCACGCTAGCCTTCCCACAATCCCTTGCACCCAGGCGAGCACGCGTCCAATACAAAGTGAGTGCCATGCTCGAGCCCGGCCCGTTACAGTACAACCAATCAAATATTCAGATGAATTTACTGACCTAACCTCCACTAGAGGGCAGCAGTTAAGCTCACTTGCAAAGGATCACGGGAAACACGGAAGAAGAAGAAGAAGCCAGTGTTGTTAACCAGTTAGCTCAGAGTAACTACTTCACGAGAATACAGTTACAACCGCTTAATGCCGTTCACCTGCGTATGGTTTACGTTACTGTTTAATAGGAAGTTATACGCTATTTTAATGTAATCAGATGTTTAGCTAAAATAGGTAACCAATATCGTTGTTTTTCTTATTCGTTGACGCTATCGTTAACTATAAACTAGGATGTGCACTAGTGGACATCCATGCCAAAGTGTGAAAGTCCAAAAGCAGTGACTTACTACAGTGGGCAAGGCTGATTATAGAATAAAAGCACCGTACATTACCTAAATCAGTTAGAGGAAGACGTTTATTTCACGAAGGACATCTGCTGAGACCAGCTGAAGCACTTTGTACACCACCAAGTGTTAAATGGGGAAAAGGAAAGACATGATTCACCCCAGGTTCCTTGGTATGTAAATGCGTCATGGATCGGTTGTGATGTGGTAAACATTAACTATGAGGATTGCTTCTACTAACAAAATGGGTAGCTTCTATATCGTGAAGATACTACTCCAAACTAGTCCGTACTAGAGATCGCATACTGAGCCAATGCATGTCGGAATTTATGAAGAGGTTAAGACATTTTCCGTTAATACAATAGATCTCTGATTAAAACCGATCTATTGACATTGAAACAGGCACTAAAGAAAAGCCGAATGCCCATGCATTCTGCACAATTGCAATGTGCAGGACAGCTTTAATGTGACCCCCCCCCCCCCCCCCCCTTCACCCCTTTTCTCTCTCTGTTCCTAACAGCCGAAGGCGGACTGCACGTGCTTCACAAGAGGAAACACAAAAAACACAAGAAGCACAAGAGGAAGCATCACCGTGACGACGCCAGTGGCGGCCATGCCTTCCCCGAACCCCTGGAGAAGCACCCCCACCACCCAATGCCCACGCCCATGCCCAGACCCCCACCCCCGCCACAGCTACGGCTCAAGATCAAACTAGGGGGCCAGACACTGGGGACCAAGAGGTAATGATGAGCCCAATGCTCTGCGCCGCTGGTTTCCAGCCTGTGGGTCCCCACCTGGGGCGCAACGAGGGACCTAGTGGGGTCCCCACCTGGGGCGCAACGAGGGACCTAGTGGGGTCCCCACCTGGGGCGCAACGAGGGACCTAGTGGGGTCCCCACCTGGGGCGCAACGAGGGACCTAGTGGGGTCCCCACCTGGGGCGCAACGAGGGACCTAGTGGGGTCCCCACCTGGGGCGCAACGAGGGACCTAGTGGGGTCACATAAAGGCCACAACCAGCGGGTTTATGAACAATCCTTTTATAAAAAAAAAAACATAAGAGATTCCTTGATCCTTCGCATGTTCCTGGACTGCAACATTTCAACTGCTTCTTTTAAGTAGTTACAAAAAACGGACCGAAATGAGATCTTTGTGCTAGTTGTTGCCCATCCAGAGTATTAAACGCGTAACGCTCGGTGTACTAGTTAACACGACACTGCTGGGTCTCAACGTGTGTTATCCTTATCTGCGGCAGCGTGCCCACCTTCACCGTGCACCCTGGCGTCGCCTGTCCACCCTCACCGCTGATGATCATCAATAAAAACAACGACGACGATGACGAAGACGACGACGATGACGAAGACGACGACGATGACGAAGAGCCATCTGTGCCTCTGGAGCAGTACCGGGCCTGGTTAGGTGAGTCCATCTACGATGGCTTCGTTTTCACACTGATGGGCTTCGGCACCAGGACATGCTTAAACAAATCATTTATACGGTGTGGTGATCATATTTTATCAGGGAATACATCGTACACTGTCTATTAAAGCCAATAATCAATCAGTCCTTAATGCTCATGGATTGCAGAAAATGAAGTTTTAAATCTTTTCATCCTCATCCCACTAATATGGACAGTAGGTCCCAATCCCTCTTCAAAGACACATGGTGAGAAAGAAATGCAACACGTTGCTTCTCTAGTGATTCTTACATCCAATGGTGGTGGTAGAAATGCTCATTTCTCTCCCCCATCCCCCCAGACGAGGACAGCAACGTGGCCACCTCCCCGATGCCGGACGTGGACTCTGACTCCCTGCGGGTGGTCCCGGTGGACGAGGAGGAGCGGTGGCTGGACGCCCTGGAGAAAGGAGAGCTGGACGACAACGGAGAGCTGAAGAAGGAGATCGACGAGTCCCTGCTCACGGCCAGACAGGTGCACCGCTCAACCAGACGATTGGCATTCCGGGGGGGAGGGGGGGTAGGGTTGTGTAGGGGCCGAGGTTGTCGGGCTCTCAGCCGCGAAAGGTTCTGGGATCGAACCCCAAACCTGCAGGCCTGTAAGGCATCCTAAGGCAAGATGTCCAACTCCTACCTGCTCATTAATAACATGGATCTAAAATTCACTGTAGGTTGCTTTGGAGGGAAGTGTCCAACAAATCCAACAAACGATAAGCTATTACAAATTCTACTCTCAAATGCTTCGCTTTATTGACGAGAGACAACCGAAGCCGGTGACACGCCACAAGGGGAGAACGGGGGGGTAGAGGGTGCGCTAACTGAACGCTACGTCTCTCCCCGTGCGCAACAGAAAGCCCTGCTCCACAAGCAGCAGAGCCAGCCCCTGCTGGAGCTCCCCATGGGCTACAAGGAGAAGGAGATGACGGCCGAGATGATGCAGAAGCGGGAGGAGCGCGCCCGCAAGCGCCGTCTGCAGGCCGCCAAGAAGGCGGAGGACAGCAAGAACCAGACCATCGAGAGGCTGACCAAGACCAGCAAGGCCAAGATCAAGAGCATGCGGGAGAGGAAGTCCAAGCAGGCCCAGTGCCCCATGGTGCGCTACAGCGACTCGGCCGCCGGGGGCGTGGCCATCTCCTTCCCCGTGGGCGTGGCTCCACCAGCCGCGGCGCCGGCCCCTTCCCCGCCTCCCCCGGCGCCCTGCGGGGTGACGGGGTGCGACAACCGCAAGAGGTACTGCTGCTCGAGGACGGGCGTGCCGCTGTGTAGCCTGGCGTGCTACAAGAAGAACCTGGCGCTGGTGGAGAGCGCCGCGTGAGGCCGGCCCAGTATGGCGGCCCAGTATGGCGGCCCATGAGGGACAAAAAGTCATTAACACAGGACTGGATTTGTATCTTCTTTTTTTTTCTCCAAGTTTCCTTTCATTTTGTAAGTAAAGTATTTGTGTAACGTGTATGCTGTGTCAAATTAGGTTTTTTCCCCCCCCATTGGTGGCATTATTGTGTAGTTCTTAAACAAAATCAGTATGAATTTAACTGAATTACAGGAGGAACATATGTACATATTGAAAGACACTACCTAATGTTTTATTTTTGTTACAAACCTCTTCCCATTTACTCTTTTTAATGTATTCTACAACATGATCATGACACATGCTCACAAACCGATAGGAATCACTTACTTTAATTCTCTGAGAAATGTACATAGCGCAATTTCCATACAAAACAAATACTGTACATCTTAAATAACATGAAAACTGTTGTTTTCAGTGACACAATTCATGAAAATACCTTTTTTTGGTCAATTACTGCTGGTACTAGTCATTTGTGCCTGTAACGAGCAACTTTTAATTTCATGACTTCCGTAATGAAAATAAACACTGGTTCTGAGGTATTTGTTTGAAGAAGCAACAGTTCCTTGAATGGCAACAGGAGGAGGAGAACGACAATAACACACACACACACACACACACCTCTTGTGTTTCCATCCGGCTCTATGACCCCAGAAGCCCTTGATTTGAATCCTGAGCTTGCTAGTGGCTAAATGAAGCTCCCTGGCTGACGGCCGTCACAGAGCCAGGCCGAAGGATAGCCTGAATGCCAGCTCCACCGGAACCTCGGGAACGGAATCATGGAAACACACATAGAACTCCTGAGGAACCGGTTCCAGCAGCATCCGCCTGGAACACACACGAAATACAAAAATACAAATACAACCTTTAGGACACAGGAAAATGTGTTTAAATAATTAAAAAGGTAACTCTTAACATGTTCAAGTGTTGCAGGTTTGCCACTGCGATTCATTCACAGCAAGGTTTTAAGTTTTGTTTGAATGAAATAAAGCGTTTCACTGGAGCTTACCTAGAGTTGGGCTCGTTACTAGAAGTAACTAAATATGTTACATATTACTCAGAAATATAATTTGTTACCCTTCAGGTACCTACAGCACACTTCAGTTTAGCAACTCAGAAGTAGTGGGGAGTATTTCCAAGAAGGAAAGTTCAGTTTAGTAGTCTAATGATTACTATTATAGACATATGTCTCTCTGGGCTTGCCGTAGACCAGGGCATACTTTGTTTGAGAGTTATTTTTCCGGAGGGTCCAGATTTCGTCTGAGTTGTAACAGAACAAAGAAGCGATGTGAAATGGGTGTTTTTAGGTAAAGCAAGTAACAATCCATTTCTTAGATTAGTAACAACAACATGATAACTTTGTTTAGACAGCAGTGCCGTCACACTAATTGCCTCGGCTTAAAGTAGTAATATTACAGTTAGTCCCAACTCTGAGCCCTACCCTATGACCCAGTAGGTCATGGTGGGGGCGGGTTTCTTCTGGTCCGTCCAGTTCTGGGGCTTGCACTGGAACAGGACCCCGTGCTCCTTGACGGGGCCCATGCCCAGGGGCCCGCGGGTCCTCTCTGCGGCCCCCCTTGGCCCCTGGACAGGAGAACATCGAGAGCCAGAGATAGAAAACCATTTTAACAGGCGTTCGCAGTGCTGGACTTATTTTTGTTAGCAGAAGGACTTTGTTCACTCGGTTACTTATTCTAATGACTTATTCCTATCAAAGGCCAAGAAGAAATGTGGTTGATCAGTAATCAAATTTTTTTGACAAACAAGACAAACACGGAGGGACTTTGAGATTGGAGACCAAAGCTCACATGAACCAAAGAAATGGGCAGAAAAGATTCTGCCGCAGACTACGCTTTGCGGAAAACAACTAAAGAGTGGGCGGATGTATTTACAGACGTTGGAAACCAAGTCATGTGGCGTCCTACACTTGCTGTATGCTGTGCAGGTGGTTTTCAGCAACGCTGACGGTACGTCAGAGAAAAGCCATTTCAATTCCCTTGCACCGTGTGTCCATCTACAATGCATTTCATCTCAACAGACTTGGTAACACACGGCATGGCAGGATGACAGAGAGAGATGGCGTGGGTTGGTGGTTGGGGTGTTCCGACTCCCAGCCGAAAGGTTTTGAGTCGTACCCCTAACCCCCTGCCGGCTCTTTTAAAGCTGCTGTGGGTACGATTATCAAGCGCTATTATTTGAGTGTAATTTGGTCGAAATTACCTCTGTATTATATGAGACGATTGAGATTTTAGAGCGCTCCTGGCTCACTTCTGACAAATCAGGGTTTCGGCTCTCTCCCTTTTCTCAACTCCTGAATCGTGCCTACGGCACCTTTAATGTCATGTGATCAGAATAGACTGATAGACGGGGGAGGGGGGGGGGGGGGGGGGGGGGATAGGGGTCTCACCCGGGGGGGCAGGCTCTGCTGGAACGCGGCCCGTATAGAGAGGCAGCAGTGGTGGAAGTTGCGGATGAGCTGCGGGTGGATGGAGCCGCTGAGCTGCGCCATGTCGCGGTGGGTGGGGGCGATGAAGATGCCCTGCACCGCCTCCATCAGCACGTAGTGGAACAGGGTGTTCTCCACGCCCGACGTCAGCCTGGACAGAAACGCAGGGACAGGGTTCAACTTCCGCCAGTGTAGAGCTGCTTTTCTGCCCCCTAGTGGTCACAAATGAATCAAGCCTCTCTCTGCACTGGTCTTCACTGCCGTTGGTCGACAGCTGCTTTTTTTGGTGGTGGTGGTGGTTATTTATGGCGATGTTTATTGTTCAGCTGTATACTTTCTTCAAACGTAACAGTTAATGAGTCTGCGATATGTACCAGGCGTCACCCACTTGATGGAGTTGAACATGTCCTCCGTCTCCCGCTCGGTCAGGATCTTCTTCAGAGTGCCCAGGTAGAACGGGTTGGGGTTCTTCATCCTGGGGATCTGACCACACAATAAAAACCTCTCCAAGACATCTCACAAAAAAGAAACATAAAAAACCTGTCCTCCCTCACCTTGAGGAGACTCCCGCTGCCGTCGGACCCCCCGGACCCCAGCGAGTCGCGGCGGGCCCCTAGCCTCCGGGCGGGGTCCGGGCTGACCCCTGCCCCTGGGTCCTGCGGGGGCCCGTCGTTCCCGCTGTCCGACAGGTTCCTCTTGGGGCTGGAACGCCGAGCCTTGTCCCCAAACAGGCCGCGGGCCCCCGCAGAGGAGCCCCTCATGGCCCCGGCCAGCTTGCTGAGGACCGGCGAGGACGAGGAGGCGGCCCCGTGGCGATCGCGGGCCGAGGCGGCGGGGAGGAACCAGTCGGCGCAGGAGAGGCAGGGGGCGGCGGGGGCGCTGAGCCGCTCCTCCATGCCCCCCTCCAGCACCTCCAGCTGCAGGAGGGTGGCCTTCACCTAGGGGGGCCGGGGTGGGGACAGGTCACATGCTGCATCCACCACTCTTTCCCGATGGAAAACCCCAAAAGGCGAGTGGAGTTACCATGCGTTGGAAAAGAGCCAATGGTAACCCTGTTGTCTCCACATTCAATGGTACAACCCCATTCTACATCCATAATACATTTATAGGCAGCAGGTTCGATTCCCTACGTCCTCAGTCTATCGGTAGGGCATCCTTGAGCAATATGCCCTAACCCCTTCTCCTTAAATGACCTGTTTCTCAATTCACTGTCACGTTGGGTAAAAGCGTCCGCTAAATGATACACAATAACTAGTTAAAGCCTAGCTTTATTGCGTCTTGTACCTGGTACACCTTACCAGTGCTTATAAAAGAACCAAAACAAAACATGGGAGTATCCGTCTATGAACCTGCAGTGTGTGATGAACTTCACATCCTCCTCCTCCGTGTGTCAAAGAGTGAGAGGATTTTCATGTACTGTATTTCGTGTGTGTGTGTGTGTGTGTGTGTGTGTGTGTGTGTGTGTGTGTGTGTGTGTGTGTGTGTGTGTGTGTGTGTGTGTGTGTGTGTGTGTGTGTGTGTGTGTGTGTGTGTGTGTGTGTGTGTGTGTGTGTGTGTTTTTACCTGGTCTATGTAAATGCAGTCGGGCCCCGGGGAACCCAGAGCCGGGGAAGCGGCCCCACCGGCCTCCATCAGCACACACTGCATCAGGTGCCTCTGGGGAAACACACACACACCCCATTGTACGTTTGTTCGTTAAGGTCTGTTAGCAGAACCAAACCTTTATAAATGTTCGTCCTGGAGCAGGGCTGCCCTCCCCTGTAAACACCTTATCAGCCAATCAGAGGCTGTGTTTAACCCATAGAGGGAGTCCTCTACAATACAAGCCTGGCGTTGGGCTTCCCCTTGAAGTGGTCCCCTCTCTCATCACGAGACCCCCCCCCCCCCCCCCCCCCCCATGAGCCTGACATCGCGGCGCTCCGCTCACCAGCCCCACGATGAGCAGGAAGTGGCGTGCGCGGGGCGGGGCGTAGCGGGCCTCGGCGGGGGGGGGGCCCCTGCAGGGCGCCCTCTGCTGGCTGCGGTGCAGCGGGAACACCTCCCTCCACACCACCAGCTGGCCCACGCGCTGCCCACAGGCCAGCGGCAGCAGGCAGTAGTGCCGGCAGTACAGGCAGACGTCCAGCAGGTCCTCCCTGGGCAGGTGGTTGGCTATGAGGTAGCCCTGCGGAGCGGCGCGCACACACACACACACACACACACACACACACACACACACACACACACACACACACACACACACACACACACACACACACACACACACACACACACACACACACACACACACACACACACACACAGTGAAGGGCGGGACATGACGTTGAAGCAGACTCTCTTAGTGTGAGTGAGTGAATGAGTGAGTGAGTGCATGTGAGTGAGTGAGTGAGTGCATGTGAGTGAGTGAGTGCATGTGAGTGAGTGAGTGCATGTGAGTGAGTGCATGTGACATACCTTGTAGAATAGACAGGAACCCAGAATCATGTAGAGCCGCCTCAGGCCAAAGAAGTCCTCTGACTGTCCAATCAGGGTGGAGGCGTGAGAAGTGGGCGGGGTGAACGAACAGGAAGTCAAAATGAACGTGAATAGTGGGCGGATTTTTAGTCGTTAGTACATCACTGCCCGTGTCCGGATACATTAAAGTAGCAGACCCCTGATCAGTGTTATGTTTGTCCTACGATGACCTCTGTGTGATGGTCTAGGCCTGTGATCCTCACCAGCTCTCCAAAGTCCGACGACTCAAAGTCTGAGAGAACAGTATCCACCTCCATCTGTGGACACAGACCACCAACATTCACCCAGGGGGTTCAAGACACACCCGAGACACTAGGGGGCGCTCAAGGCCAAGAAAAAAACCTACTTCTCACCACATTCATAGTAATATTGTACCATTATAAGCAATACATATTCAGACATTTAAATCAAGATAACTTGCACATCCATCATCTGAGGGCTTATGTTTGCAGGGGGGGGGGGGGGGGGGCAGGGAAGGTGGTGCAAATTTGAGAAGCTGTTTGAGACTTTATTGGTGATAAAAGGACTAGAGAAATACATTTTGATTAACTACTTATAATTTTTTTAACACAAACAATGACAAGCGTAATAAGGTCAACACCAATGACGTCACTTGAACACACACCTTGATCTCCGGGGGCAGGCTGAGCCATCGCACCGCAGGGAGTCCGTCCAGGAAGAGGCTCCCCGAGGCGTCGGGGGTCTGGGGGGCCGGCCAGGGGGCCCCTGGGCCGCCGTCCGTCAGCCGGGACGGCTGGAGGAGCTGCTGGAAGAACAGGCAGAAGAAGTGGTCCAGCCGGGGGGCGTGGTCCGCGAGGCAGAACGCACTGAGTCCACACACACACACACACACACACACACACACACACACACACACACACACACACACACACACACACACACACACACACACACACACACACACACACACACACACACACACACACACACACACACACACACACACACACACACACACGCACACACACACACACACGTGAACGGACGAAATAAAGAACATGGCTGAACGTTGAGAAGATTCGTCACCGTTGGTCCGAGCCGAGGCCCACCCACCTGTCCAAGGAGCCGTACATCACCTGGAGGGTCCGTACCACGCCGCTCAGCACTGACTGCAGGTAGAGCAGCGGCACGCTGGGGAGGGGGGGGGGGAAGAGACGGGAAGGTCACGTGGCATGCACACATCGTCAGTCATTCACCTGTGCTCTGCCGTTGCTCATATTGAGTTAGCAACCGGAGGGGAGCGAAGATGAACTGCAATTCAGCTAGGAGGATAGTTAGTTAGTTAGTTAGTTGATGTTAATTAAATGTCTTAGCAGACTTGTAGTGACATGATATCAAGGAGCAAATAGGGTGAGGATCATCTTGCTCAAGGACGACTACTACAGGCTAGGCTTCGGGATCAAACCGAGGACGGTATTTGCTGCGTCTTCTGTGTTCTTTGTGTGTTCCTGTGCCCTGAGGAAGTTAATTTTCGAACTTCTTTGCAAAAAAGGCTGGTTATGTATTTTACAGAAGCTTTGCGATCAAATCCACAAACTTTCTCTCTTAGCGGAAGATGGATAGGACAGAATAGCATCTGTTTTGATTCCCACGGGGGGAAATCAACCCCTTCACATGAAATATGAATTTTTGTCTCTCTCTCTCTCTCTCTCTCTCTCTCTCTCTCTCCTCTCTCTCTCTCTCTCTCTCTCTCTCTCTCTCTCTCTCTCTCTCTCTCTCTCTCTCTCTCTCTCTCTCTCTCTCTCTCTCTCTCTCTCTCTCTCTCTCTCTCTCTCTCTCTCTCTCTCTCTCTCTCTCTCTCTCTCTCTCTCTCTCTCTCTCTCTCTCTCTCTCTCTCCCCGTTCTATTTCACGTTGGGTCTGTTGTTTTCATCAAGCTAAACCTGCCGGAGCCAGACACTTTAGCCCGGCTAGCTCACACTTAGCCACCACTACACTGTGTGTAGGAAAAGGAAAAGACCCTCCTTGGCTCTGCGTGATCATGGTATGAACACAAGTCGCTATGGAGTCCCACAAGGTTACCAGTGCAGCAGTCCGCACTGGTAACATCACAGTGCCCACTGTGACGTTACCAGTGCAGCAGTCCGCACTGGTAACATCACAGTGGGCACTGTGATGTCCTCATGAAAACAGCACGGATACTTTATTGATCCGCTTTCAAACAAACAGTTCAATCCACATCTTGTGTCGCCTCGTCGATTTTTACCAATGCATCCGTGCTTGTTTACGTCCCTGGTTTGAGCACCGCAGTCAAACCAGGGACCAGTCTGGTCCCAGCCGTCCGCACTGGTTAGTGTGGGACTCCATAAGGCCTTGTGTTCATACATGATCATAGTGAGTGCAGTAGGCAAATATGGGGCTGTGCGTGCGCGTGTGTGTGTATGTGCGCGTGTGCGTGTGTACCTCTCAGCAGGTAGTCCCAGGACCAGCAGCCTACTGCCTTCCTTCCAGTAGCCTACGTGCACCAGATGCCTCCCCAGCAGCAGAGATGAACTGGAGGAGGAGGGGGGAGGGGGGAGAGGAGGAAGAATGAGGAGACATACACACATTGACCACGGACCCTTTTCACAGAGCGGTCTTCGCAGGCTCAACACAGGTTAGCCCCCCCCCCCCCCCCCCCCCCCCCCTCAACATTAACATTGGTTAGGTACCTGGTGATGTGGCCCCCGGTGACGTTCTCCAGCATGTCACACAGCGTGAGGAAGACCCCCCGCACCCCTTTCAGCTGACTGGACGCGTCTGATACTGGGTACTGGTACAGGATCTCCTGCTGCACACACACACACACACACACACACACACACACACACACACACACACACACACACACACACACACACACACACACACACACACACACACACACACACACACACACACACACACACACACACACACACACACACACGTCATCATAAAACACAAAGTGAAAGACGTTTTTCAAAGTCTTTACCTTGCCCTGGCAACCCGAACAAAAGACCACAACACTGTGGAAGGCATCCACCCTCGGGGTCGCCAACACGTTTTAATCTGCCTGCCACCACATACCAACACTGGATTCCTCCCTTCAACTCCTGCACGTGGTGTTTGTGGTAAAAATACCCAAACCACACAAACGACAGAAAGAGGGACGGTTTAAACTCCAAAATACCCCCGCCAACGTTCTCGGGTTGCTTTAACCCTGCAATCACGAGGGGGCCATTTTTAACTAATCAAAAGCCCTCGGTGGCGTGTGGCCCAAGACTGTCATTTAGAAACTAATGCGGTTCCAGGGAAGCCAGACTCCAGCCGCTCCTCCGAGCAGAGCAGGGAAAAGCAAAGGAACATTTCCAGAAAACGGGAAACTGCAGCCACAGAGCCATCAAGCACAGCCCTCAGAAGAAAACAAGCAACCCTGTACTTGAGACCACGCACATACACATCCCAGTGTGTGTGCACTTTACGAGAGAGAGAGAGAGAGAGAGAGAGAGAGAGAGAGAGAGAGAGAGAGAGAGAGAGAGAGAGAGAGAGAGAGAACCTCTTCAACTGTGTCCCACCCTAAGGGAAGGATAAATATATATTCATACACACCCACCCACGTATAAGAGCCCCCAAAATACTTCAATCTTGTTTTTCCAAAGACATTTTGGCATCAAGGCTGGACAGCCCTATCTGTTCATTCTTACTAACACAAATTAAATTAACGTACATATATTTAATGACCGTTACTATGTTTTCTCATTCTGTCTGGTTTCGGTTAGGTTTGCCCGTGGGCTCTTGGGCAACCGTCCAGAACAGTAGTTCTAGAAACGAGGATCAGACTCCTGTTTTTCTAACGTCCATACCTGACAAAAAACAGACGGGAAAAGAGAGACGGGGGAGTTATTACCCCTAGGCTTGGGATTTCCTACACAACTGAAATTGTGTTTTCACGCTCAATCGGCCACAGAAATGAAAGGAATGGCCGCAGTATAACTTGGTTTATAGTTTATAGGAGACTAATAGAACATATGTCTCTTCGGTCCTTTCAGTAAATGTTGGTTTTAGAGCCGGTTGGCCGAAAGCGTCTATGCCTTGGGACCCCAAAAGACTACGTGGTCTGTGGTACATTTCACAAGACTGTGGATGATCAAATATCTCAATAAAAAAGCCCAGTGAACAAAGTGCGCACCACTTTCATTGTTGGCTTTTTGTGTCCTTCATAAAAGGCCCGTTTCAAACGTACACTATGAAATTCTGGTTCGGTTATATTCCCGTTTGGAGAGCTGAACAGCCGGGAATACAACCGAACCAGAATGACATGGTGTGTACATTTGAAACAGGGAACCCAACCGAGGATAAAACCGACACGCAAAGTGGACGCAAAAAGACTTTGCGTCGCAGTGTATCAACAAAAAGCATCATTGCGTATTTCATCAGAGTACTTGGTTGATTTCCCACAGCCGCTACAACACCGGAAAGAGTTCAAAAGGAGCCGCCGTAGTTTGGCCTCCAGTGATCCGCTGTGGCGTCGGCCACAATCCCTCCGGGGCCGCGGTGGCAGCTTGGCGCGATGCCTGGTTCGTTTTAAAAACACGCAGGCCCCGTTCTTCGCACTCTCCCTTTTGTTCTCTTTCTCGCTCACATCTCTTCCCCTTTGCAACTCCGGGTCTGTCGGGTTCGAGACCGCAAACAACCTCTGTGCGGCCCCCGTCCCGCGCCACGTCGTGGTCAAGGGTACCGGGCGTAGGCACGGCGGGGGTGTTTCTGTACCGACCCCACCACACCCACCACACCCACCACACCCACCACACCCACCTCCTCCTGCAGCGCCTCCGCGTCCAGCTGGAGGGACAGGTACATGGCCACGTGCGGGACGTGACCCATGGACATCTGGAGCTCCGCCGTGTCCTCCCCCCACAGCAGGCGCACCAGCTGGCTGACAGGCGGGGACGCCTTCGGTCGCGGCTGGGGGGCCGCCGCCGCCGGGGGCCCCCCAGCCGCGACCGACGTGGCCCCCTCGGCCGGGGCCGACGTCTCCAGGGTCAGCCTCACCTGGAGGGAGGGAGACAAGGGAGAGGGGAGGGGAATAGTGGGGGAGGGGGGATGGGAGACAGAGACTGAGTTCCACTTGTAAATTGGTTTTGCGTTCGATGATTCCATCTCTTGGTTAAACACGTGCTGACCTGTGATTGGCTGAACACGTGTGTCGGCCCTCCACCTTTAAAAAACAAAAACATGAGCGTTTTATGACGCTCCTTAAAAAGGATTTAATTAGAGAGAGAAAACGGAGAGAAACAAAGGGAAAGGGGGAAGGACGTGGAGCAGAAAAAGGGTGGAGAACGATGGAGGGGAGAAAAGCACACAGAGAAGGCTGAGAAGCCGTCTGAAGAGAGCTGTGAATATGGCGGCGGCGGCGGTTGGAGCAGGGGAACAAGCAAGACGGTGTCTGGCTCGGTGTCACCGCACACAGCGTCCCCTCCCCTCCTCTTGAAGCACACTGCCGCTGGACCGGCTGCAGCTGGTGAGGCTCTGGCCCGAGAAAGCAAGGCGTCTTTGGGTGCGCTTGGCACCAGACCACAGGGTGTACACGGTTAGCATGTGCAGAGTAGCCCATTAAGGCACGCTATTCAAGACAATGTGTGTAGCGCTACGCCCAGAAAAACATTGTTTTTTTCCTTTCTCGAAAAAGCTGGAACAATCGGAAACGGCCACTGCAGTGGCGGGTGTGTTGCCTAGGACCCAAAGGCAGTGCAGTGGCGAGTGGGAAGCCATTTGACTGAGAAAGCTGCTAGCAGCGATAAGGGAGGCCCAGCGATCGGCGTGTTCTGAAAGGACACGATGGGAACGGGCGCTAGCAGAAACCAACGCTAGGAAGGTTTGTAAAGGGCACATGCGATCCAAAACACAAAAACTGCCCATTTTGTTTTTAAAAGATAGAACTACAATAAAGTGTACACACACACACACAGGAGCACAACACTACTCCCCTAGCGATTAAGGAGCCGTCGGCAACCAAATATAGATGGAAAGACATATTTTCAGAGTTAAAAAATAAGAATTGAGATTTCTCTCTGCAATTTTGTAATCCAGAAATGGCGGCCAGACTTCACCGTGGGTCTGTCAGCAGCACGGACCACAGCTCATGGGCCTCTGCCCCCAGGCGCCGAACCCCAGACCACCAGCCACTCAACTCAAAGGATGGGTATTATTAGGAAGAAGGCAGAGGAGGGAGAGAGAGAGAGAGAGAGAGAGAGAGAGAGAGAGAGAGAGAGAGAGAGAGAGAGAGAGAGAGAGAGAGAGAGAGAGAGAGAGAGAGAGAGAGAGAGAGAGAGAGAGAGAGAGAGAGAGAGAGAGAGAGAGAGAGAGAGAGAGATTTTGTTTTTGAGCGTCACCACCAGACGTGACATTTAATCTTACGAGGCAACAAATAAAAACGTTTGCCAAAATGGTGCGTTCTGATTGGAAGAAAACATTGAAAAACTAAAACGGCTGCCAAGCGAACTGCTGTGGATTCGTTCTTCTTCTTCTACTCCTTAAATAACGAGGATGTGGTGGCGAGCCGCCGCGAGGCCTCTTACTAGAATACCAATCACTTGACGTCAGCTATGTGGCACCCGGCTGCACACACACACACACACACACACACACACACACACACACACACACACACACACACACACACACACACACACACACACACACACACACACACACACACACACACACACACACACACACACACACACACACACACAAACAAATGCAGACAACACACAAACAAACAAATGCGCACACACACAAGCACATAACACACAAACAAACAAAGGCACACACACACAAATAAACAAATGCACACAAACACTACACACATACACCACACAAACAAACACACAAGCAAACATATGCACATAAGAAACAGACACATAAAAGTAAATCGCACAAAGATATATGGTGTAACAATATTCCTGGAATAGGAAACCCAAACATGGTATGGATGTAGTTGTGGGGATTGGTCCATTACAAATACAGTATAACAGCACTTTCACACTTTCAAACTCCCTGCCGTCTGAGCTGCAACAGGACAGGATTCGAGTGTATACACCTCATCCTAAAATGGAGGGATGGCCAACTCCATCCAGAAAGAAGACACAGCAGAGCGATTCATCAAACAGTGCAACCTAACCCTAACCTCCATTTCCATTGAGCGGAATTGAGTTCATCTCCTGTAGTTCAATGAGCACTCGATCTTCAAATGTCATGTTCATCTTCTATAAAACGGGATTCACTCGACCGACATCATCTGTATCACCTGACCACAGGGTCGTTTTCAAATTCTTGACTTTATGTTGCTGTCCCAAATGAACACAAATGGGGGGAAAGAGTCTGGATATTGTGGTGTCTCTAATCAAAGCCTCATTGGTCGGTTAACTGATGTATTTTTCCGATGCGTAAAGATGCTGATGCTGCGGATTTAGCAGATGATGCTAACCAATTTATCGAAAGCATCTTAATATCTGCCCCACCCGAGTAAAATCCACCATAGATGTTACATAAAAGTATAAATTTAGAATAGCAAACTACTTCAAGCTGTGGAGTTCATTACAGAGAACAATGTGGTAGTAAAGACCAGTAAGCCCATTTAAAACATGAACCCCTTCTACACTAAAACCCCACATGTTCTGATGTCTTCAGTGGCATGTATTAATAGTGTATGGTTTGTTTCCATTATCACAACTCCCTTTCTCCTTATCGTGAACCCTTATCCCAGGGTGGACGTGTACAGGGGAATGTGTACTGGTGGATGTGTATGGGTGGGTGTGTACACGTGGATGTGGATGGGTGGGTGTGTACTGGTGGATGTGGATGGGTGGGTGTGTACACGTGGATGGGTGGGTGTGTACACGTGGATGTGGATGGGTGGGTGTGTACACGTGGATGTGGATGGGTGGGTGTGTACACGTGGATGTGGATGGGTGGGTGTGTACACGTGGATGTGGATGGGTGGGTGTACACGTGGATGTGGATGGGTGGGTGTGTACACGTGGATGTGGATGGGTGGGTGTGGGCGGAGGTGTACCCAGCCTACCTGAGTGGGTCCAGGAATACAGGACAGAACTCTCTCAATGCTGTCGGTGGTGACCTCCACGTCGTCCACCGCCACAAGCACGTCCCCTGAAAGCAACAGACCGGTTGAGACCCTCTCGTTGAGCTGCTCATCAGCTACTGTGGCTCCCCCTCGCTCTGTTTCGATTCGACTGTGTTTTCAATCCAAGTCTCCTGCTTCTCGTGCTTTCCGGTCGGCAGCAATGGCCGGTGGTGAAATGAATCGGCGAGAACCACGAGACTCATTCAAAACACAGCTTAATCAAACCAAAGTGGGCTGAGCCACAACTGCTGAGTTCAGCTTTAAGGATAGACGCCATAAACGATCCCCACCATCTTGATCCAGTGAAACTTAATGCTAGGCTAGCCTATAACCTATCCGGTCAGAGGCTAGATTAAAAGGGCCCTATATTTTACCACCAGGTGAGATGTTGGTTTGGCCATTACAAGAGATTTCGAAATGGACCCTAAAGCAACAGCACACATGGGCATGTCCCCCCAGATTTACGATGGATATATCAACCTACACGTCGGTCTTCTGGGTAGGCAGGTGGGCGGAAATCACGTTTGATTTTTGATTTTTTTTTTTTTACGTCATCATTGAAGACGTTGAGAATCTGTGGACCAGTCAGACTTTTTTTTTTAGCAAAATAAACATCTACCATGCATATTTCAAAACAGGCTTATTGGCTGATTGTAACTGGTGGGCGGACAAATCCATCCATCCATACTGTCTGGTCTGTATTCCCCCGAATAAGTGCTTCATCTGGAATGTAGTCCGGCGATTACCGTCTCTGCAACAAGGCTAACTGCTATAATGGTCTACACATGTAAAACTGGGTACACACACACACACACACACACACACACACACACACACACACACACACACACACACACACACACACACACACACACACACACACACACACACACACACACACACACACACACACACACACACACACACACCTCTATCTGCTGGCAACAACTGCCCCAAGTCATTAGCCAGGACGGAGTGCAAACACACTTCAGTGCAGGCCTGCTTACAAAACGCTCGCCATGAATGCTTCGAGGCCTTTTGCTTGTCGTCAAATGCGTTACCTGTGCACTTTACTCTCAAAGCACCTAATCCTGTAATCAGTGAACACAGGGAAGTGCCTTGTCCAACCCGTACCTATTAGTATTTGGCCCCCTCTGATGGCCGGGCTGTTGGGAACCAGTCCGTGTACGGTCAGCGTTTCGCCTCCTCCTCCCGCCGCGGGGTTTCCCGGGCCTCGGCTGGCGCAGGGGCGATGCACCAGCCCCAGCAGGGACGCCAGCAGGCCCCCGCCCCCGTTGGGGAGGGGAGTGAGGCGCTTGGGGTTGACGTAGACGCACACCTCCTTCACCGTCTTCACCGTCACCCCTTGCCTCTGACCCGCCTGGGTCTTCAAGATGGAGGCCGGGAGGGAGCCGCCGTCTTTGGCCTCGGTTTTCCCCGCTCTGCGCTGGGAGGGTCGTTTCCTCCTCAGGAGCCTGGCCAGCTTCTTCAGCTTAGGCTCCCCTTTGGCCCGCCGATCGGAGCGCTGCTTCCCGTCGCCCTCCGTGATGACCTCCGCCTCGTTGTCGCTGAAACGCACGTGATTGGTGGACAGGCCGTCGTTGCCGTGGGCGCGGGCCACCGCGACCTCCTCCTCGGACTCGCTGAGCTCCAGGTAGAAGAGCTCGCCGTTCTTCTGGACGTTGTCCAGCCATTCGGGCTCCAGGTCGCTGGGGAGGAACGGGGGGATGTGATTGGACGCGATACGTGTCATGGAGGCATGAGGAAGTGTTTCGGTGAACAGCTGACGTCTAGTCTACGATGGCAAAAATGAATCAATACAAATGATAAAAGAACAGGGAAAATCCCAACCACTTAGGGGAGATACAGCCTTATTTGGTATACATTCACACAAATGGAAACGCATCAAACTAAATGATCGAAATAGCTTTTTCTTCTTTTGATCTTGGCTCAAATAAATGTTTGCAAGACTTGTTGCAAGCCGCTTGGAAACCGCATCTATGAATTCACTGAGAATGGAAACATACAATTATTAAGAGGGTTTAACTCCCCGAAGTGAAAACACATGCCGACTCCATTAAAGACGACAGGAGGGAGGCGAAAGTGGAGAGATGTTAGGGGCAATCGGGGTGAAAACTAAGTTCGTAAAAGCCATAGAAATGACTCAGAAAAGTCCCACTCACGTCAGAGAGTTACAAGATAACACAACAATCTTAACACCATACAAAAAGCACACAATGGGGGAGCTCCTCAAACATAAAATATAAATGCATACCTACTAGGTGCTAATTTATCATAGATGTCAAACCTGTCCCGTTATTTGTTTCTGACGTGAAGGCACCTCAAAACACTAAATGCACAGTGGCCCCGGCTACTTAAATACGAACTGATAGTATTTATTGCGTGTATTTAATACAGAAAAAGTCACGTCCATGTCCACTATGCTCGCATTAGTAATAAAATAATAATAATAAAAAGCAGTGTACTTTGACGACCACTCCATTAGACACAGTGCAGAGGGAACGCTACTGTTAGCGTTACCAAAGCGCTCCCTGTTCACGAAGCACAGCACGGGAACGGAAAGACCGCGTTCTTGGGAACGTTTCATATCGGTAACCGCAGACGCGTAGCGGCGGATGAGCACGGGCACGGTAGTGGAGGGGAAACGGGTCACTCACACGGAGTAGTCCGAGTTGCAACTCGACGAGCTCGACTCCCCGTCGAGCTCGTGCGTTCGCTCGAGCCGCCCTCCCTGCTGCGTTGCGCCTCCGCGGCTGGACGCCATCGCGCGCTGCCCTGCCACGAATCAACAGCGCCGCGCATCGATGTGAAAACAACGCAGTTGTTAAAGTTTAGCACTTGGGAAGTTCACGGAGACAATGTGCGATACTTCCTCGCCATGTTGTTCACATACGGGTGACGGAGGTGCCACGTGTCGCACACATGCCCAACGTGATTGGCCAGTCGTGGCGTTGCCCCTGACAACATGGACGCTTTCGTAGCCACGCGCTCGAGCTCGTTCTGGCACGGGCCCGTCGACAAGTAACCCAAAGCGTGCACGTGCAATGCACTGGCACGCGGGTTCATTTGGCAACCATCACGGTTTCATCTCCTCAATAATGTAGAGGTAGAGCAGCACCGTCTATTGGCAAGGAGACGTCAGCAAACCACAAGGCGTTGGTCTTAATTGTATCAAAAAGCATGAACATGAGATTATATTAAACGTCTAGATGTGCTTATGATGGGTAGAAAATGAGGGTTAGGGTTAGTTAGTAGGGTTAGGGTTAGTTAGTAGGGTTAGGGTTAGTTAGTAATCCACCTTTTCGCTGGTCTACACGCCGCACCACACCTTTCTTTAGTCAGCCCAGGGCCACACGACGAGGAGCGGTTAGGGTTAGGGTTAGGGTTAGACCTAACTGACCTAACTGACCCGGACCTACCTGTAGAGCAGAACACTGCGGATGGAATCGAAGTCCTCTAAGTTCTCAGAGAAAGGTCCGCTTTCGATAGCAATGTTGAACATTGTTGAAGTCGCATGACTTCGTGAGGTTCCACCTACATTTCTGCCAAGTAATTCCAAGAAATAGAATCCAACAGGAGACCCGAATGTCCGACTTCTGACATAGGATATGATTCACGGAGCGGATGAAGTCCTGGTTGTGAAATTCCAATTCCCCACGCCAGTTATATTTTAGAGCAGTCCTGGGACTGTGGTTTATAGTAGTTTGTGGTAGTAGTTACCCTAGACGAGTTCTAAGAGAGAGAGAGAGCCCTCGGCAGACTGTCTCCAGACCAACAGGGCGTCTCTTCTGACTGAACAGCAGCTTACTTGTTGGCAGGTGGGGATCACTAGCAGCCCGCCTACTTCAGAACGAGGCTGGGGATCCCTGCCCAGTACTCCCAACACCTCACAACACTGTCGCTGATCCCACAGACACATGATGACTGGGAGTATATATTTGCTGCGTCTACATGTTTCCTTGTCTTTGTAATAAGACGGCTGGCGGTAAATACATCTGGTTGTAAGACAGCCAAATCTAAATTAATTACCATTCATTCATATTGACGGATGCACAAACTGCATTGTAAAGAAAACAACAACAACAACAACAACAACAACAACAACAACAACCTTGCTTCCTTTACCAAGGACGTGGCTTGTAGTAATGATGATTTAATGTAGTGGGAAATTGGGATGAAACATTACCGTTCACACTTTCCAACATCCACCTCGGTCCGTACTCCTTCCCTCTCCGCCATCGAGAGAGGGCGGGGAGCGGTCGTTAAAGCGCAGAGCACGTGAACCACATCACGCCTCTGCACCCTTCCCTGCACCCTTCCCTGCACCCTTCCCTGCACCCTTCCCTGCACCCTTCCCTGCACCCTTCCCTGC
>JACYXH010000783.1:147500-177500 GCA_026745465.1 Lota lota
GAAAGCAGTGCTAGCAGCAACGCTATCACTGATCAAACAAGCAAAACATGAATCCAGCCACGTTTCTCAAGAGACGGTGGTCCTGTCCATCGCAACGTGGCAACGGTTGCTCTCGCCGGTCACCTGGAAGCCGTTGAGCGCCACGAACAGTCGGAGGATGTCATTGGTTCCCTCGAAGATCCGGAAGATTCTCAGGTCCCGCATCACTCTCTCCAGACCGGCGTCCTTTAGAGAGACAATCATACAAACCATCACATCATCATCTAACCCAATCACACCATGAGTGTCTTCACTATACAATATAAACCATCACATCATCATCTAACCCAATCACACCATGAGTGTCTTCACTATACAATACAAACCATCACATCATCATCTAACCCAATCACGCCATGAGAGGAGTGTCTTCACTATACAATACAAACCATCACATCATCATCTAACTCAATCACACCATGAGAGGAGTGTCTTCACTATACAATACAAACCATCACATCATCATCTAACCCTAGCCCTGAATTGACTGCCATTTTGGTTCAAATGGACCAATAGGATCATGTTACGTTGATTGGATTGTGCAAAGGACGCTTTTTGTTGTTGTTGCATTCTTCTGAATGTCCGATTGAGACGCAAGTCGTCGCGCTTATTTCATGGTGTGTTTACGATCTACTACTACTACACACAAGCAACAACATCATACCCAGATTTACTGCTGACGATCGAGTCAATAAACCAGCTGAGCCAGAGCTGAGCCTGCTCACAGCTAGCCTCCATCTGAATAAGAACCACAGCAAAACTAAGAATACATTGAACGCTAGCTGGAGAACAACCCAACCACTGAAGGCAATTTCCTGCTTTTTATGCTGGAGTGTGTGTTTGTAGAAAGCCACAGGGTGAGAACACCACTGGCATCTTCTGCGAAAGTGTTCAGAAAGAGCTGCTTGGTACCCAGGAAATCAAACTCTCACCTTCATGAAGCCCATGCCCCCCATGATCTGAATGCACTCGTCGGTCACCGTCCACGCCGCTTCCTGTAACACACACACACACACACACACACACACACACACACACACACACACACACACACACACACACACACACACACACACACACACACACACACACACACACACTTTGATTTAACGACCCCGCAATGGATTTGAACTGCCTCACTTATTCTGGAGAAAGAAAACAGTCACGGTCGGTCACCATGCCAACCAGTGCGTACTTACAGACGCAAAGATCTTGCTGATGGCCGCCTCGATCTGGAACTCCGAGGCGCCGCTGTCCATGTTGCCGCTGATCATGTAGGCCATGGACTGTTAAAAACACAATCACAGACTGTTAAAACACAATCACAGACTGTTAAAACACAATCACAGACTGTTAAAACACAATCACAGACTGTTAAAACACAATCACAGACTGCTGAAACACAATCAGACTGTTATAACACAATCACAGACTGTTAAAACACAATCACAGACTGTTAAAACACAATCACAGACTGCTGAAACACAATCACAGACTGTTATAACACAATCACAGACTGTTAAAACACAATCACAGACTGTTAAAACACAATCACAGACTGCTGAACCACAATCACAGACTGCTGAACCACAACAGACTGCTGAAACACAACAGACTGCTGAACCAACAGACTGCTGAACCACAACAGACTGCTGAAACACAACAGACTGCTGAGCCAACAGACTGCTGAAACACAACAGACTGCTGAAACACAACAGACTGCTGAAACACAACAGACTGCTGAACCACAACAGACTGCTGAAACAACAGACTGCTGAGCCAACAGACTGCTGAGCCGTGTATGTAAACCCATGCTGGGCTGACTGACCTCGGTGACGTAATGCATCACAGCCATGCGGGCCAGCTTCTCCTGGATGACGCCGTACGTGTGGATCTTGCTACCGAACTGGGTTCTGTTGGCCGCCCAGTCCACCTAGCCAACACACACACACACAACCCATACATTATTATTAGGAATATAGCTGAACACACACACACACACACACACACACATTGAGCAACATGTATGATATTCCCAATGCATTAGTTGTGAAAGTTCAAAAACACGTTCTGTATGAAACACACACACACACACACACACACACACACACACACACACACACACACACACACACACACACACACACACACACACTCACGGCCTGAGCGAGCGACGCCCTCATGGTCCCGGAGAGGGCGGCGGCCATGCCGAAGCGTCCGTTGTTCAGGATGTTCATGGCCACCTTGAAGCCGCCGCCCACCTCGCCGAGCACGCAGGCGGCCGGCACGCGCACGTTCTCGAAGAACACCTCGGCCGTGTTGGACGCCTTGATGCCCATCTTCTTCTCCGGGGCGCCGCTGGGGGTGGTGGGGTGGGGTGGGGGGGGGGGTTGTTGTTATTACTATATGGAAACACTGATGCTGATTGGTGGATGAAGGAAGGTTTGAATGGAGTGGCTGGCAGGTGGAGAGGTCAGGGGTTAACTTTGATATTGTAGTGAATGGCGGTCCTAAGCCTTTACACGGACCGCTTCTTCACCGCAGTTCAATGTGAGTGAAGGAGGAAGACACTGGTTTTTGCACGTACAGTGTGTGTGTGTGTGTGTGTGTGTGTGTGTGTGTGTGTGTGTGTGTGTGTGTGTGTGTGTGTGTGTGTGTGTGTGTGTGTGTGTGTGTGTGTGTGTGTGTGTGTGTGTGTGTGTGTGTGTGTGTGTGTGTGTTGGCCGTTCATGTCTACAGCTTGGTGTTGTTATCCTCAGTGGCCTCCACTTACTGCGTGACTCCTCCGAAGCTTCTCTCCACCACGAACGCCGTGATCTTGTCCTTCATCTCCCCGGTCATGGGGTCCTTCATGGGGGTCTTGGCGAACACGGTGAAGATCTCCGCCAGACCTCCGTTGCTGCGGAGGTTCAGAAGATCTCTGTCACAACTAATGAGGATGGGGTGCGAGATACTGCCCTCCGGTGGCCAGACAGGAGATTTCACCTGGACCTGTCTGGTTCCCCTTTGGTGGACGTTTTTGTTTGTGGGTGTGGAAATGTTTGGGTTTATTTGAGTGGTTCTAATTGAGAGTGTGAGTGTGTGTGCGAGTGTGTGTGTGTGTAGCCATACCTTTTGCTGGATATAATTTAGTGTGTGCCTGTTGGTCTCAGTTTTTTATTAAGTGCGAGTGCCTATGTGTCTGCATGGGCAGCCGTATACTTTGGTGCAGGTCCAGTGTTTGCATGTGCGTGCATGCGTATATGCGTGTGCGTGCGTGGGTGCATGCGTATATGTGCGCGCGCGCGCGCGTGTGTGTATGCGTGTGTGCGTGCGTATATGTGCGTGTGTGTGTGTGCGTGCATGCGTATGTGTGTGTGCGTGCATGCGTATATGTGTGCGCGTGTGTGCGCGTGTGTGCATGCGTATGTGTGTGTGTGTGTGTGTATGTGCGTGCGTATATGCGTGTGTGCGTCCTCCTCACCTGATCCAGAGCTTGCCTCCGTTCATGGTGAAGTACTCTCCACATGGTGACTGCACCGCCGTGGTCTTAATGGACGCCGCGTCCGAGCCGCTGGAGGGCTCCGTCAGGCAGAACGCAGCGATGTTCTCCCCTGCAACACACACACACGCACGCACGCACGCACACGCGCACACCCACACCCACACCCACACCCACACCCACACCCACACACACACACACACACACACACACACACACACACACACACTTTAGCACTAGCTCTGCCTAGCCTTGTGGAAGACTCATGAGCAGCGAGCGCACAGGCAGATATTGGGCAGGTAGCCGGGCAGGTAGCCGGGCAGGTAGCAGGGCAGGTAACCAGGTAGGTAACCAGGTAGCTAACCAGGTAGGTAGCCGGGTAAGTGGACAGAAACATCATTTCATTCTGGCTGAATTAAATGAAATTATTCGGGATTATTTACATTTGATTTATTTATTGCCGTTGCGATGTTAATGATGATAATTTCAGAAAATATTGTATTTTCTTTATTTTTATCTTTCGGTATCCTTTTGCGAACCTGGCTGCCCACTACATTCCCCCTAGCGGGACGTCCCGCTGAAGGGAGGGGTCGTACCGGTGGCCAGCTTGGGCAGGTACTTCTCCTTCTGGGCGCGGTTGCCGAACAGCAGGATGCCCTTGAAGCCGATGGACTGATGGGCGCCCAGCGTGATGCCCACCCCCAGGTCGTGCATGCCCACGATCTCCACCAGCCTGGCGTACTGTAGGGGAGGCCGCAGGGGTTACCGTGTGTGTGTGTGTGTGTGTGTGTGTGTGTGTGTGTGTGTGTGTGTGTGTGTGTGTGTGTGTGTGTGTGTGTGTGTGTGTGTGTGTGTGTGTGTGTGTGTGTGTGTTTCTGAGCTGCGGTCCTATGCTACATCGCACTCTTTCAACCCACTGTCCAAAGAAACACAAAGAAAGACACACACAAATAATAATAATAATAAAGGATTAAAAGCCCATTAAAAACCTGTGTTTGCGCCTACGCTTTTAAAATGGGATTTCTTATTTCTAATCTAGTCGAGCAGGGACAGCCCCGTCGCCAGGCTGTAAATGAATGGCTGGCGTGTTTCAGCTACACATCGCCTGGGATCCTGGACTGGATCTTCTGTCCCAGTGGCTTTACAGGCTTCACTGTCCTTGCGATCTTGTGCAAGCCAAACCCCACAGCGTCGATGTTGCCAATAGCCCCACACATCTACGGTCCCATGTGTTTTGTATGGCCATTTTTAGACCCCCCTCCCCCCCTAATAATAGGCTGTCATGTGACGAAATGGCACGGATCGATTGGCCCATGCCACTAAGACCAAGGCAACATTGTTTAAACGCCCAGTATCCCACTGTCCGCACAGCCTGCGGTCCTGGTGTGCTCAAACTGTAGCGTAGCCATTCTCCCAGACATTAGCCATTTCACATGGCCATGGTTTACTTAACAACCACTGACAAAGGGAAAGATCCTTTTATAGTTGAGCGTCCATTACAATACGCCGTTACACACGCTACTGTACAAGCAATCACACGAGGTGACAGACCTTATCACACAGTTATGCACGTTCACACACGCAGTCATTTATGCATACAAAAGAAAGGTACACACTTAAACACACAGTTACACACCTAAATAAACACAGCCGCACACCCCCACACAGGGCTGTAACTGGTGCTAGGGCAGGGGGATCTCCAGGGGCCCTACCTGTGTGTTGGAGAGGCCCAGGCCCCCGAGGTCTACGGGCACCTGGAGGCCGAAGGCCCCCATCTCCTTAAGGCCCTGCATGGTGTGGTCCTCCACCTTCTCCAGGGCGTCGTTCTTGGCTGGATCGTTCACCTCCTGGAGAAACACGCCCACCACAACAACACCAGACACCCAGGAGAGAGAGACCAGGAGAGAGAGAGACAAGGAGAGACCAGGAGACAGAGAGACAAGGAGAGAGACCAGCAGACAGAGAGACAAGGAGAGACCAGGAGACAGAGAGACAAGGAGAGAGACCAGCAGACAGAGAGACAAGGAGAGACCAGGAGACAGAGAGACAAGGAGAGAGACAAGGAGAGAGAGACCAGGAGACAGAGAGACAAGAAGAGAGAGACCAGGAGACAGAGAGACAAGGAGAGACCAGGAGACAGAGAGACAAGGAGAGACCAGGAGACAGAGAGACAAGGAGAGAGAGACCAGGAGACAGAGAGACAAGGAGAGAGAGACCAGGAGACAGAGAGAGACCAGGAGAGAGAGAGACAAGGAGAGACCAGGAGACAGAGACAAGTGAGATTGAGAGACAAGGAGAGAGAGAGGGAGACGAGGAGAGCGAGACAAGGAGAGTGAGAGAAAAGGAGAGACAAATTACAGTGAGACGGATTGATTGACAAGACCAAAAGAGAGAGAAGGATAGTCAGACAGAGGCTTGGTTAGAGACGGGGGATTTGATAGACTAGCGTGGACGAGAACGATTTATAGAGGACACAAAGTGCAAATGGGAAGTTGACATCACGGGATGGGACTCATTCCAGTATGTGGACCGGGAAAATGGACCGAGGCACGATCGACCTCGTAAGAGACACACGGACTCTGGGAAAATTTACCTGAAAGAATTTAGAGACCGGTCCAACGAGCTCTCTTAGGAACTGGTCCTGTTCCTCGTTCAGCACTGGGAAAGAGAGACAGCAGACGTCACACACACACACACACACACACACACACACACACACACACACACACACACACACACACACACACACACACACACACACACACACACACACACACACACACACACACACACACACACACACTACAACCAAGTCCCACGTCTGTTCTATGACGGACGGACAGACACACTTCCAGCCTTACCTGAGGGGAAGGGGAACACCTGAGCGGTACTGATCTGCCCTTTAAAGATGTTGGCCGCAAACGACTTCGATTCCTGTGGAGGATTGTGGGAAGTGGAGTTCAGCTGGTGCCACTACAATGTGAGCATAACCCGCCTAAACCCTAGACTACGTTACCTTTCCCCCCCTCTACAGCCTCGTTGCAAATGATTTGTGTCAAAGGGATACATTCCATTTATTGGTCGAACGGGACCTCTTTTGGCTAGATACATTTCATAACTTAGACACAGGTTTATTGATCTGTGGATCAATTTGATCCGTCAGGTAAATATGTCATTTAAACAACTGAGGTGGCTGCAGTGGAAAAGGTGTTTTCAGTACGTCTAATACATTAATTAAGATTGAGTGATCAGGGTTTAAATAATGAAGGAACGTACAACAGGGGCCGTCTTCTTCTCCACCTTAGAGCCAGCTGTGCCAACGGCAGACTTATCCAACACCGCCTGGCGAGAGACACAGGCAGAGACAGAGAGAGAGAGAGACAGAGAGAGACACAGAGGGAGAGACAGAGAGAGACACAGAGGGAGAGACAGAGGCAGAGACAGAGAGAGAGAGAGACAGAGAGAGACACAGAGGGAGGGACACAGGCAGAGACAGAGAGAGACAGAGACAGAGAGAGACACAGAGACAGAGGCAGAGACAGAGAGACACAGAGGGAGAGACAGACACAGAGGGAGAGACAGAGAGAGACACAGAGGGAGACACAGAGGCAGAGACAGACACAGAGGCAGAGACAGAGAGAGACACAGAGGGAGACACTATTGCTACAGAAGGCTGTTGCCGAATCATAAACACATTTGCATAATAAAAGTAAGCTACAAACACTTGGTTACATCCAATGAGCACAATCTAAGCACGTAGCAACGCTATAATGCTTGAGTCTTTTAACACAAAATAATAACACTAAACTCCATCAAGTTGCGCTGGTATATAAATAATAAATAAATAATAGGTTAATAAAGGTGCATATCAGATGAAGAGGATGTTTTCTTCCTCAGAAGGTGTGTTATAAAACCCAAGGTGAACCTTTATAAAACCCGTCACGTGACCACTGAACTTTACCCCACTTTGAGCTATGCCCGAGGGAGGAGGGATGGGGGGGCGGGTGGGTGATCTACTGACGTGCAGGACACGATTTCTCGTGATTGCAACCCTTGGTCTGGCCCAAAATAGAATTGAAAACATTAGCCATCGTTGGCGACAGTTCGTAAAAAACGAACCAGGGAATTGTGGCAAATTTACCTCGGCCGCTTGGCTTGCGTAACGCGCATTGTGGACAGCAACGACCGCGCCAGCTCGGCTCTGTGTCCTGGTCCTGACAACAGTTGACAGTTGCTCATAGTTCAATCGCCAAACAACACCTTTTATATCCATGTAAATATAGCCGTTTGGTTGGAGGTGAACTTACCCAGATAAAGCAGGCGGGATCTGCCGAATGCTGCCACAGAGGACGGAAGACCGGCTGACTTTACGGAGCAGCATGTTTAAACGCTGTAAAAAAACAAAAAAAAACAGGGACTTTATATTGATACTAGGCTAAAACCAAGCCTTGCATTATATATAAGCATCGTATGTACCAAATACAAATGATCAAATCAAACCAAGACGGTTTAAGCGATAGAGTAAAGCAATCGAAACAGCTCAAATCGATTTGTTTTGTAAGGTGGCCAAAACGTTACAATTAAACCAATACAATTGAAACCTTACAACTTCATAAACAGAAAAAACCGGTTACGTTTTTCGATGAATTCAACTTGAATGTACTTTAAAATGTATATAATACGTACCCTGTAGGGACAATCAAAGGTTCTGTAGAGATAACCTACTAACGCTGCTCTGCCTTCGACAGAAACTCAGGGGCCACTTCCTCTGACGTAAGCACTCCAGCAGTGGCGCGTCGACAAATAGGAAAATATTGAATAAAATAAATTTATGGATAATACATAAATATGAATAATGTTCATGCTCACTAGCTATAGTACGCGTTTATAAAAAATGTGGGGATTTAAAATTAAAATGAAAATAAACTAGCACGCACCTTTCGGTTGTCCACCAGGAGATGGCGCTGTTTAACTACCGGCAATACCATGATTACCGACGTTTTAGGTAAGTGCTTTTGTGTTCATACAAAACAGACATTTCTACCTTTATCTATCCATATAGTTTCAGAAGCAATTTTTTTTATTTACTTTCAGACCTAATACTCTGGAAAATAACCGTACAACCTTTTAAAAGGTCCCAGACATTTATTTATTGGCAAAGGTCCTGCCAGTTTACCAACATAAAGAATATATTCCCTGATAGGATTTCAACATTGTCGTGGTGTGGGTGACATAACATGACACTTCATCATCACATGACACTCAATAATTGCCCCATGTCAATACGGCTTGCAATAATAACAATTCTGTCAACCAAAAACAAGTGTGGAAGTTCAAGTGATTAGTGTTATATGTATCAAATTTATTCTGAAATACACAAGCACGGGTAACAATATGGAATCCAAACACTACGACCACAATGCCGTTCTCTCTGAAATGTTTAAGTCTTCATGTTGCACCTTTATGCTTTGATTACACATGATCTATATAGCCACGCATACAAAAGACAATGAAATGGTTGAATATTGTTGTCAGTAACGTACACATTATGTATGGGAAGCTGGGGCACTTGGATCACAGCAAGTTGAGGATATACATTCTAGGAATTTCTAAAGTACCGATTTTTCTTTTGTAAGTGTGAGTGTGTATGTTGTCTCTTCATTCAAGTACCACATCAAATAGCCCAGCACAGAATAATGTTATTCTTCACAACAGGATTTCAACAACTTCATCACCTAGACAATGATTAATAAACACACAAAAGTTCACTCAATATTTTTTTGGACCTACTGTCTTTGCATTTACATTGGAGTAGTAGATGTGTGTATATACAATGATGACTCCTTGGAGGAAATAGTAAGTTACCTGTGTACCCTTGTGTAGTGTAACAGTCTCTAGTAGAATATATATATATATAACATAAGGCACTCGTTTCAATTCCTCTGGTTTCAGACTGCAAATGGATGCCACTGCGTGCGCCTCTCTGCCTCCTCCCACTGGGAACGCTCGACACCTTCTAAATGGTTCCTACTATGTTAAGTACGGACGCTCCTTCTCCCAACCTTGGCATCCACTCTAGTTTTAGTGTTTAGCGACATTTAGCATTAGCATCACTACATATTGGTAGGGAGCGGGTAAGCGAAATAGAGGCGGGGGGGGGGGGGGGGGGGAGAGAGAGAGTTACTACTGCCCCCCCCCCCCCCCCCCCGAAATACATCTCTATTGGGGGAAAATGCACGCACACACACACACACACACACACACACACACACACACACACACACACACACACACACACACACACACACACACACACACACACACACACACACACACACACACACACACACACACACACACACACACACACACACACACACACACACACACACACACAAACACACACACACACACAAACACCCAGTGCTTACAAGTCATTCAGTTTTAAACACAACAGAGAAGTATGCGTCAGGCAGGGCAACAGACGTGACACTTTCTTTGATATGGTCAGTCTTCTTTGTAGTGTTTATACAATTCTTTCGATTAAAAAAAGGCAACACCTTGAATGTCATTTGGTTGTGAAAAAAAAGGGGGTCAACTAGAAAAACCGTAACTACGCTTTTTTATTAAAAAAAAAAAGTTTTACCAAACCCTGTCCTCACCAAACGATCTTTTTTCAAATCAAGGCGACAACCTTTCCGCCCAGCGCGCCCTCAACAGAGCGCCCATCAGATGTCAGTCGAGTGGGTATGGCACGGCAGCCCCCCCCCCCCCCGGCCCCCCCCCCCGGCTACATCACGTCCACAAAGAACTCGCTGGGGTTGCCCATGGCCAGGTGGAAGGACTGGCGGGAGGCCGTCAGCTCCGGGGGCACCGAGCCCAGGTCCCGGGTGGGGGGCGCCCCGGGGGGCCCCCCGGGGGTGTTGGAGGGCAGCGGGGGCATGGCGGGGTGCATGGCGCCCGGGGGCAGCTGCTGGGCGTGGGAGAGCGGGTGCGGCGCGCCCATGGCCGGGTGCGCGTGCTGGGGCACCATCATCACCATCATGGGGTTGTAGGGCAGCGGCATGCCCGGCGGGTACGGGGCCATGTGGGGGGGCGGCGGCAGGCGGTGGTGGTGGTGGTGGTGCGAGCGCTGCGTGGAGGCGTGGCTGTGCTCGCTGGGCGTGGCCGAGCCGTGGCCCCGCCGCAGGCTGCTGCGGGTGGAGTACTCCGACTCGCTGCCGCTGCCCGAGCGCGAGTCGCCGCCGCCGCCGTCCGGGCCGGCGCCAGGGGCCTTGTCGCTGCCGCCCGGCGTGCTGCCGGGGCCCTTGCTGCCGCTGCGGCGCCGCTCGCCCTCGCTGCGGGTCGACCCGCTGCTCCGGCTCCCTGGGGGGGCACAACGCAGGCGTCAACAGGAAGTACTCATCGTTTAACAATATCTTGGGGAACCGGTACAAGGAAGTAGCTGAGGAACTACAACCCGACCAGGAAGTAGCTGAGGAACTACAACCCGACCAGGAAGTAGCTGAGGAACTACAACCCGACCAGGAAGTAGCTGAGGAACTACAACCCGACCAGGAAGTAGCTAACCAGGAAGTAGCTAAAGAACTACAACCCGACCAGGAAGTAGCTAACCAGGAAGTAGCTAATCAGGAAGTGCTGAAGAACTACAACCTACTGCCAGTATAACACAGGCTAAGATAAGCCTGTCACAGTGCTGGGACTACACACGATCTACACAACCAAGCGTAGAAAAACGTACGGTCAGGGTTGAACAATGCGGTCAGTAACGTACCCATTATGAACAGGAAGTGGGGGCTAGTCGAGGATATACATCGTACGACATTGTGTGTTTGTGTGCACATGTGTGCGCGCAGGTCGACCACCGCTCACCTTCGCTGTGCTGGCTGCCCGTGCTCCCGGGGGCGTAGCTGTAGCTGGTGAGCTCGTGGTAGGGCGGGGGCTGGCTGGAGTAGGGGTGGGCGGCGTACGGCTGGTAGGAGAAGGTGTGCATCATGGGCCACGGTGAGGCCCCAGGGAGGGGCAGCGGGGCCAGTGTGTCCTGGTCCGAGGCCCCGCTGGAGCCGTCGTTGTCGTTCAGAGAGAGGTTGGCCATGTCTGGGGGTTGGGGGGGGGCGGAAAGGTGTAAGTGGGATGCAAAATATTATGACATTTACTATTATAATATTACATTAATTACAGTCAGTTCATTTAACAATGAAGAATGCCCCAAAAAGTCCAAGAAACATTTAAGTGCAAACTCATTCACCAAATTATACGATATAGAAACAAGACATAGGAGACAGAGAGAGAGAGAGATGGCGATAAATAACTAGATAAAAAAAATGATACTAATATTTGATAATGACAATATACCCAGCGATGGACATTTTATTTGTTATTTTACATTAGTTATTCATCTGCTTTCAAACTACTACTGTACATCTGATATGCAAAAATGTACATAATTACACCACTAGGTGGCGACATTGTACACCGTCTACGTGTCAATAAAATGTGTACCGTCAAACTGACTCATTTGACTCTCCTGCATCAGTAAACAGACGTAGTGCTGCGCTTCAAGTGACGTAGCACGATGCCGTAAAGGTGCATCGCCCCAAAAAAACCCCCCTCAGTTATCCCTTGAGCCAGGCTTCCTATGTGGCATCAGTCGTTCGGATTCACTACAGCTGAAAAGAGAGCCATCTCAAACTGGGGATTTCCATCAGATGTCACATTGGCTCTGGTGTCAAGACTCTGTCATCCACATACAGAATAGGAATCAGTTCTCCTGAGGTCGTGAGAGGTAAGCAGCTCTCCCGAATCGTTCTGGCCATCGGTTAACGTTAACTGGATGGACATCACTGCTTGATTAACCACTCCGGTTGAATCTCATCTGGGAAAAGATGTCTGGATGCACGCCATTAATGCGCAGACGGGGGCCTAGGCTAACGGGACGCCTGCAGGTAGACACTCCAGGGCTTCGAACCCAGAACCCTCGGGTCAGGCACCCCCCCCCTCCCCCCCCCGGCGGCAGCCCACTCACAGTTTTCACAGTCGCTGAAGTCCCCGAAGATGTAGTAGCACTGCTCCGAGAAGGTGATCTTGTTGACGGTGTGGCGGATGAAGCCGGCCTTCAGCAGGTTGCTGGCGTACTTGCGGGCCTCGCGGCGGTCCTGGAAGCCCTCGATGTGGTGGAAGAGCCACTCCACCACGTCCGAGCCTGCAGGGACAGCGAGAGGCAGGCGGCACGCGCCGGTGAGCTGGGCGGCCATTGCTTATTCCCCACCCCCACCCCCACCCCCACGCGTGCCAAAACGGCTGGCGAGCGGTGTCTTGGTGTGTAGCAGTGGCTCATGGGTAATGTGGATCAAAAGGCTTTGAAACTCAAGGGCGATGTCGTAACATGCTACATTCGAACCGTTCTCTGACCCAGGTCCTCGAGTCGGTTTGAGGCGGTTCAGGCTACATTGGATCGTTTCTGGGTGACCATGGCGACCTTAACCAAACAAAAGTGTTGCTTGCACTGGCTGGGGTTTGTGTGTGCGCGCGGTCATGTTTATGCCAAATTACACAGGTGAAAAATGACCACTAACTATTAACAATTTTGAAAATACACGAAAAGGGGATGGTCAATAAACACCTTCAAGTATCGAGGAGCAAATATAACATGCAAACACATCTGGCACTTCCCTGAAGCACAGGAGGGCCAGGGGGGGGAAGCCACTCTCCTGGATGCAAAACCATATCCTATGCGAGAATAGAGCGCCAAAAGCCATTGCTCGAAATTATTAAATGCAAATAAAGTTATTCCAAGATTGATCTAAAGTGTTGATATTTGGCCTCTAATTTCCTCAAAGTGAAATAGACGCACACAAAAGTACAAGGTTGAAATTCCTGAAGGAATAATGGGAGTTATGCTGCCTGCTACCATTCTGAAATACTGCCAGTTATATATATTATAACAGGAATGCATGTTCAACTCAAATGTGTTGTGTGTGTGTGTGAGATGCCAGACCCAAAAGAAATAAAATGGCCCGCATGCCGTTTACGTCATTAAGAGACCATGTGATTCCCGTCCAGGTGATTTCAATTACATAGACAACTCTTTTTTCTTTTTTTTCTACCCTGCACTAGCATTTATAGAAAGAATAGCTTTTGTCCGCTCAGGAGTCACACGCCTTTAATTCAGGGAGTATAATGTACCCGTCCCCTGGCTGGCTGACTGGCTGGCTGGCTGGCTGGCTGGGTGTGTGTGTGTGTGTGTTTGTGCGTGTGTGTGTTCGTGTGTGTGTGTTTGTGTGTGTCAGCGAAAGCACACAACCCTCCATGCCGCTGTGCGGTGACGGAAAATACCCAAGAACCACAAGTTTGGATAGATGTGTATTAAATAAATAGTAAATAGCAGACGTCCGTCGGCATGATTTAATAAAGTTTCATGGCTGTTCTCGGTGGGATTTTACTGCCCATAAATCACTTGTATTCTAAATAAGCTTATGGCAGATAAGCAGCTTTCATGCCAGACATTGGTCTGATAAAACCTCATGTTGACAGTCAAGCGACACTCTGTTGCTAGGTGACAGATGGTGTACATGCTGCAGTCACCTGATAAGAAAACCACTGTGCGCGTGCGTGGGTGAAGGGTTAAATAATGACCCACCGTTTGCGCCAACACTCCCGCGCTATTTGAACAGTAAATAAAAAAAAAAAATGATCTTATCGGCGCGTTCAACACACACCAGCTTCCTGTTTTAGGAGGAAACCCAGGGGCTGCATTCCAATAGTTGTTGTGGTAGCTATTCCGACCACCGTCGCTTCCTAAATCTGGAGACGCTCTGCTCAGCCGCCATTGTACCCAGTGTCATCTAGTTATCTTTGGACCGAGGATTCATCAGTGCACCCTACACAGGAAGTGCTTTGGAGATCTTCCGCGCGACGTAGCCCGAGAGCTCAGGTTGGGACCGGCCCAGAACACCAACGGTCTGCATCGAACCGGCTCGCCCCCACGGAGACATGGCGAACGAGCGACAGGCAGGACCCCCCCCCCGGGGGAAGGCCGGTCTTACCGAGGAAGGCGTTGGGGATGGTGATCTTCAGCCACATGCGGTCTCGCACCTCCAGCCCGGACTCTGGGGACGCCATCGCCTTGGCGACCGACGCCATGTCGGAGTGCAGCGAGAGGTTGAAGTCATCGAAGCCTGCGGGTGAAGAAGCGGAGATGAGGGGGGAGGAGGAGGAGGAGGAGGAGGAGGAGGAGGAGGAGGAGGAGAGACGGTGAAGACCACTATGGTTCAACTAGAAAGAGCAGAGACAGGAGAACAACACAGGAGAAGAGCAGAGCCAGTTCCGTAGGACACCCACCACTGGGATCAGAGAGAGGGAGAAGACACCCGTCTTCTCTTGACAAGGAGAAAAGGGACGTGACGGAAGGGGAGAAAGACTGGGGTGTGAAAAGGTGATTCTGGTGCCAGGGCCACGCCACCTGGCGGACCACACACGATGGGGGAGGGGGGGGGGGGGTAATGAATGACGACAGGCGGGACAAAGAGACGGGACTGAATTAAGGACGGGATGGGATATGGGCGCTCTGTGGGGGGGCTGTGCTCTGCTGCGCTGAAAGAGGAGTACGCTCTGACACAGAGGGGCCATTGTGTGACTGTGTGTTGGTTTGAGGGCGTGTAATTGTGTGTGTTTATTTGAGCGTGTGTGTGTGTGCGCGTTCTCGCACCCAGTCCTGAAGACGGTGTTTGTGCGCGTTTGAGCCTGTGTGTTAATGCGGTTGTGTGTGCAAGTAATCGTGTGCGTTTATGAGCTCGTGTGCACGTCGGGTGTCCATGTGCGTTTGATTTTATAGTGCGTGCGTGCGTTTGTCCGTGTGCGTTTGATGTGATGCCGTGCGGTGCCCCTTACGTTCGGTCTCGGTGACGGAGGAGGAGGAGGTGATGGTGCTGAGCGAGGAGCTGCCTGGGTAGGGTGGGTAGGCCCCGGTCAGAGCCACCGAGTGGCTGACCCACGCCGCTGGGTCAATGGGCCGGATCGGCTCGTCTGCGCAGACGCCAGTAAGGTGGGGCAGAGAGGAAGGACGACGTTACATCACTCATCATCGCTCACACATAGTCGCTTTCTAGGAGACATGCGACTGTTACAGAGCAACAACACAACATCTTACATGTCTATGGCCTCCAAGAGATCTACTGCTTCTCACACTAAAGGACATCTACTAAAAGATCTACTGCCTCCAAGAGATCTACTACTAATCATAAACTAAAGGACATCTTCTCCTACTAAAAGAGATCTACCGCCTCCAAGAAATGTACAAGCTCTAAGAGATCTGCTACTACTCACACTAAAGGAGCTCTACTTCTACTCTAAGGGACGTACTGCAATGGAAATAGATCTCCTCCTACTGCTAATAGAAGAGATCCCCTTCTCATAATCCACTAAATCTACTACTTCTAAAAGAAATCAACTACTTCTAAAACATCTGTTAGGACTAGAAGACATGCACTTCTTCTAAACGATATCTCCTTCTAAAAGACATGTACCCCTTCTAAAGGACATGTACCCCTTCTAAAGGACATGTACCCCTTCTAAAGGACATGTACCCCTTCTAAAGGACATGTACCCCTTCTAAAGGACATGTACCCCTTCTAAAGGACATGTACTCTTCTAAAGGACATGTACTCTTCTAAAGGACATGTACCCCTTCTAAAGGACATGTACCCCTTCTAAAGGACATGTACCCCTTCTAAAGGACATGTACCCCTTCTAAAAGACATGTAACCCTTCTAAAAGACCTTTACCCTGACTAAAAGACATGTACCCCTTCTAAAAGACATGTACCCCTTCTAAAAGACCTTTACCCCTTCTAAAAGACATGTACCCCTTCTAAAAGACATGTACCCCTTCTAAAGGACATGTACCCCTTCTAAAGGACATGTACCCCTTCTGTACCCCTTCTAAAAGACATGTACCCCTTCTGTACCCCTTCTAAAAGACATGTACCCCCCCTACGGTGACCAGAGGGGTCTGTGTGTGGCAGCACTCACTGCGGGGCAGCGTGAAGTATCCCTGAGGGGAGGGGTCCCAACACTTGGCCACGGTCAGGATGATGGGCCTGTAGAGGAACAAACGACACACAACTCTGTAAGAAGCCCCCCGGGCACCGTGCGCCCCACCGTGCGCCCCACCCGCCGGGCCGGCGTCCCTCAGTCGCTCACCCCGGCTTGTGCACGATCTCCCGTAGCACCCGCACCGCGTCGTCGTTGCTCATGTTCTCAAAGTTGATGTCGTTCACCTGTCCATCACAAGAGACGCACCATTAAAAACACAAGCCAACGGACCCCAGCCATATAGTGCCTGGTCATCCATTACACTCGTTTGCTCTTCAACAGGCTAACCAGCCATCCATCCGTCTGTCTGTCCATCCGTCCATCCATCCATCCATCCATCCATCCATCTGTCCATCCATCCATCCATCCGTCCGTCCGTCCGTCCATCCATCCATCCATCCATCCGTCCGTCCATCCGTCCATCCATCCATCCATCCGTCCGTCTGTCTGTCCATCCATCCATCCGTCCGTCCATCCGTCCATCCATCCATCCATCCATCCATCCGTCCGTCCATCCGTCCGTCTGTCCATCCATCCATCCATCCGGTGGCTGAGCGGTCCTCCCTCGCCCCACCTGCAGCAGCATATCTCCGGGCTCGATGCGGCCGTCCGCGGCCACCGCCCCTCCCTTCATGATGGAGCCGATGTAGATGCCTCCGTCGCCCCGCTCGTTGCTCTGGCCCACGATGCTGATGCCCAGGAAGTTGTACTTCTCTGTGGTGGTGGTGGTGGTAGGGGTGGGGGTGGGGGTGGTGGTAGGGGTGGGGGTGGGGGTGGTGGTAGGGGTGGGGGTAGGGGTAGGGGTGGTGGTGGTGGTAGTGATGGTGGGGGAGGGGGCACCACAGAAGAGGACAGAGTCAGAGAGACAGCGAGAAAGAGTTCCATGTTCTGATTTACTTCTGGACTCCAATAGACGCTTTTCACAGAGGCGTCAGCGTAGGACAAACACACACATAACACTGCTAGGGGGTCTGCTACTCTTACGTACAGGGGCACATAGACTAACCTAGTCCAGGTCTACTACCGTGCCCCTGCTACATGAAACTAGCAGACCCATAATGTCATGCCTGTGTTGGTACTACAGCTCGGTGAAAAGGGTGTGTCGGATTAAAACAGTGGGAGCCGTCTCTTTAAGGGAAACTCACTTCCACTATCCTCACAGGCATGCACTGTGCCAACGGTTGGCTCATTTGGAAACAATACCTTGTTGGTTGTATTTTACATCGGTTAATCACACGGCATAGAGACAGCTGCAGTTGAGCATGAGCTCATAAATAAGGCATTAAGGGGGGGGGGGGGGGGGGGGGGGGGGGAGGGAGGACTGACCCATGTTGAGCGTGACGGTGATGATGTTGAGAGACATGGTGGAATCCGTCACACTGCTGAAGGACGAGGCCTGGGGTCAAACGGAACACACACACACGCACACTATGACACACACACACACACACTCGGAGACGTCGGCCACTCTACTCTAGTTGTTGGCTGGGGATACGTTTGTTTTTTTAAATGTTGGATATAATTCATAAGAAATGAAGAGGGACGGATTGCCCCCATTGTGGGAGGATAATATGCGTCATGTTCTTTGAATGTGGTTCCTTTATATGCCAAATAATAAAATAAAAATCACTGTGTGTCCCGGCGAGGCTGTGCTTACCCTCTCCAGCCGCGGGGGGCGCTGTTTCCTCCGTCGGCGGTGGCGCTTCAGCAGCCTCGAGGCCGTGCTCTGCTCTGTTGTGCTGCTGAACCTGTGGGGTCGCAGGTCACCAAGAGGTGAGAGGTCGGTGCCCGCGTTTGAAAACCTTTTTTGCCCGGAAGTCCCGCCCTCTCTCCTCTGAACCCATGTAACTGCAACGGAGATCGCTACCTCTGGAGCATGCCCGGAAGTCCCGCCCAAACATGCCCGGAAGTCCCGCCCTCTCCTCTGAAACCATGCAACTGAAACGGAGATCGCTGCCTCCGAAAAACATGCCCATAAGTCCTGCCCACTCTCTGGCCAAGAATGCCGATTTGAAACACCCCGATACAGGCGCACGCCAAGAGACGAGAGCGCTTGGTGGTGAGGTTACCCACGGGTGAAACGGTTTCAAAACCTTCCTTTCGGGTTGAACCTGGAATAATAATAAAACATTTCTTGCATCGCCAATGGCAGAAGAAATTAACAGAAAACAAATTCCTCCACGGTTTATGCAGAGATGTTGGCTTTCAACCTGGATCACCACACACACACACACACACACACACACACACACACACACACACACACACACACACACACACACACACACACACACACACACACACACACACACACACACACACACACACACACACACACACACACACACACACACACACACACACACACACACACACACACACACACACACACACACACACACACACACACACACACACACGTTTGCTTTCCACAATAGTTTATGGAGCAGTTCAACTGACGTCTCCCCTTCAGAAAAAGGCTTTCTTCAACTCTTCAGTCCTTTTCACACTCACAGGGAGATACAGGTCATTAAGGAGCAGATAGCGGGTAAGTCCATCTTGGGCTGACGGACGCCTAGCAGGTATACTGGAGACATTGGGCTCAAACCCAGAATACCCAGTCTAACCCCCCCCCCCCCCCCCCCCCCAACCCCTTCCCCTATCCGGCCTCCTCCCTCCCCTCCAGACGTCCTTCTCGTGATTCCCCACCTGCTCATGGTGTCGTCGTCCTCCGAGTCGCAGAAGCTGGTGGTGTCCAGCTCGCTGCTCATCACCGTGGTGGAGCTCTCGTAGCCGGCAAGGTGGCGCTCCAGACGGCTCTGGCCGTTCATACGAGGCCCTGCGGCACCACAGAAGAAGAAGACGAAGACCAGCGGATTTTAGAGAGAGGCAGAGGAAGTAAGAGGGAGGGAGAGCAGGCGAGGTGGGGAGAATGTTTGCCGTGGACGTTCAAGTTTAATCACGTCCGCAAGGATGTTTTGGCGGGAAAAGACAAAAACAAACAGTCTTTGTTTGAACCCCTTCACGGTTCTCCATTCCACAATCATTATCAGCAGGGGATCATCGGCAAGCGGGGGGGAGAGTCTGCCAAATCTTGATGCCCGAGAGACCTTTGACGACGAGACCGAGAGAAATAGGGATAGACACAGAGAGAGAGACAGAGACAGAGAGACAGACAGACAGACAGACAGAGAGAGAGAGACAGAGAGAGAGAGACTAAGAGATGGTGAGACAGAAAGAGACAGATACAGAGAGGCGCAGCGAAGACAGAAACAAAAAGGCAGGGATAGAGACAGAAAGAGACAGAGAGACAGATACAGAGAGAAGGAGAGAGACAAGAGGGAGAAAGAGGAAAGGAGATCTTTGGTGGTGCTCCTCCACCCAGGGTGCTAGGGGAGCAGAGCGGGGGGGTGTCGTCTCACCGTGGGGCTCCAGGGGGTCTCTGTGGCGGGGGCGCTCTCGTCGGAAGGACACCACGGACTCCGTCTCCGTCTGGTCGTCCAGAGTCTCCACACTGCCCGCTGCGTTGGGGCTGTCCCGCCAAAACACAAGCGCAGGGTCAGTGGGGGTTACGCATCCACGAGGAACCAGCCAAGAGGCCACCAACAGACCAACAGCCAAGAGGCCACCAACAGACCAACAGCCAAGAGGCCACCAACAGACCAACAGCCAAGAGGCCACCAACAGACCAACAGCCAAGAGGCCACCAACAGACCAACAGCCAAGAGGCCACCAACAGACCAACAGCCAAGAGGCCACCAACAGACCAACAGCCAAGAGGCCACCAACAGACCAACAGCCAAGAGGCCACCAACAGACCAACAGCCAAGAGGCCACCAACAGACCAACAGCCAAGAGGCCACCAACAGACCAACAGCCAAGAGGCCACCAACAGACCAACAGCCAAGAGGCCACCAACAGACGCGGATTGTGTGATACGGGTGCTTCAGAAACCAAACTATTTTATTATTATTTTATTTATTTTTACAAAAGGGGCCTTATAATCTCATTTGAAACGATCTTAATGATGTTTCGTTAAACTTCCACTTGGATTACATCCGTGGTCACACCCGATACAAAATCATTATCCCACCTCACACCCGATACAAAATCATTATCCCACCTCACACCCGATACAAAATCATTATCCCACCTCACACCCGATACAAAATCATTATCCCACCTCACACCCGATACAAAATCATTATCCCACCTCACACCCGATACAAAATCATTATCCCACCTCACACCCGATACAAAATCATGACACTAGACTGCAAATGACAAAAGTACAGCACACGGACAAGGAGAATGTGGCTAGTGCGGGACCTTCAGTAAGGAACAGAAGTGGGGAAACTCCCATGGGCTTCCAGCTCTGTAACGAAAACCCTTACGGCTACTCTTTAGCCACGTAGCATGTAGCATGTTCTCCAGCTTACAGTAAATCGAGACACGTGTCATTAAGGAGCAGGTAGGGGTTAGGCACCTCAATATGCCTACAGATAAGACTTGGGACTCGAACCCAGTGCCTTTAATTGTCCGTGTCCGTGTCTACTTCCCACGGTGAAAGTGGGGGCCGCCGTGACGCGCGAGGAAGGCCTTGCGCGTCACGGATCCCGACCTCGTGACAAACTAAGCGGTCACGTGACACATCACACGCATGACGTCATGTTCCTAGTGGCTGGGGCTCCGGTTGTGTTCCTGGGTAACCGTTGGAAACAAGAAACCCGAGGCCAGCGGGGGGGGGGGGGGGGGGGGGGGGGGGGTGCGCCAGCAGAGACACCGTACCCGCCGTATCCAAGACAACGAGACGGGCGTGGGCCGCGTTTGGGTGAAAAGACGGCCGAGACGCACGGCGTCTCAATGTCCTTTAAATGGAGGTCGGCCCTGCATCATTTTGGGTGTGTGACATGTAAAAGTGTAGGCCGCCTTTTCTTCTTCTTGTTTTAAACACTAAACTACCTGCTACCTCAGCCTCAAGATGGGCCGTGAGAGCTAAACATGGTGCCAACGTGTTTTGGGGGAAGATGTACGTCTGTTATTCTTCGGGGGAGAGAGGACTACTCGGACGTTTAAAATGATCCAGTGAGGTGGAAAGTGTCTGAAACGTTGCCTTTAAAAAATTAAATCACAGCTCTGGATGAAGGTCCCCACGTAACGTACATTATGAAAGAGTGTGTGTGTGTGTGTGCGTGTGCCTGCCTGTGTGTGCCTGTGTGTGTGTCTGTGCCTGTGTGTGTGTGTGTGTGTGTGTGCGTGTGCCTGCCTGTGTGTGCCTGTGCCTGTGTGTGTGTGTGTGTGTGTGTGCGTGTGCCTGCCTGTGTGTGCCTGTGTGTGTGTCTGCCTGTGTGTGTGTGCCTGCCTGTGCCTGTGTGTGTGTGTGTGTGTGTCTGTATGTGAGTGCCTGCCTGTGTGTTTGTGTGTCTGTGTGTGAGTGCCTGCCTGTGTGTTTGTGTGTGTGCGCGCGCCTGCCTCTGTGTGTGTGTGTGTGTGTGTGTGTGTGTGTGTGTGTGTGTGTGTGTGTGTGTGTGTGTGTGTGTGTGTGTCTCACTGGAAGGACGGCGGCCGGGAGTCTCCGATGCCGCCGGTCCTCTCGGCGGGCGGGGGAGGCAGGGGCGGGGGAGGGGGCGAGGGCTGGGCCGGGGTCTCGGCGGGGGCCGCCACCGGAGGCTCTGCCGCCGGGGTGTCTGAAGATACCAACTGGCAGAGAGACATAGGACGTCAGTGTGTGTGTGTGTGTGTGTGTGTGTGTGTGTGTGTGTGTGTGTGTGAGACAAACAGAGAAAGTCAATGCGAGTGAGACAGTGAGTGAGAGAATGTCAGAGAGAGAGCGAGAGCGAGTGAGACAGTGAGAGAGAGACAGTGAGAGAGAGAGAGAGAGAGAGAGAGAGAGAGAGAGAGAGAGAGAGAGAGAGAGAGAGAGAGAGAGAGAGAGTCAGTGCGAGTGAGACAGTGAGAGAGAGACAGTGAGAGAGAGACAGTGAGAGAGAGACAGTGAGAGAGAGACAGAGAGACAGAGAGACAGAGACAGAGACAGAGACAGAGACAGAGACAGAGAGAGAGAGAGAGAGAGAGAGAGAGAGAGAGAGAGAGAGAGAGAGAGAGAGAGAGAGAGAGAGTCAGTGCGAGTGAGACAGTGAGTGAGAGAACGTCAGTGAGAGAGTGAGAAAGAGAGAGAGAGAAAGAATGTCAGAGAGTGAGAGCCTCAGACGGAATCAACAAGCAGAGGGAGCGACAGAGTTAAAGAGAATGAAGTAAAACGATGAGAAAATAAATAAAAGAAGGGGGAGAGAGGGGGAGGAGAGAGGGGGAGGAGAGAGGGGGAGGAGAGAGGGGGAGGAGAGGAAAGAAGGAAAGGCAAGAAGGGGGGGTGGGGCAAAGAAAAAGAAAAAGAAGGTAGAATATAAAAGAAGGAAAGTGGAAGTGGAACAACAAAGAGAAGGCAGAGGTACAGTTGGAGGGAGGGGGGGGGAGTGGGAGTAAAAGGGTGAGAAACAAAGGAGAGGAGAGAAAAGAAGAGGATAAATGGAGGGGGGGGCCAGTGAGCAAATGGGGTAAGATGTCAATTACTTTGACATGCAAACATCGTATTCTTTTCATGTGGACGTCTCAGGGGCGTACCGAAATGCTATCCCACACTTAACCTGTCTCTCCTCATTATTCAATGAAAGTGTGTGTAGGTTCCCACACACACACACACACACACACACACACACACACACACACACACACACACACACACACACACACACACACACACACACACACACACACACACACACACACACACACACACAAAGCATCCAACTACCTGGGGCTGGGATGACAAAGAAATCCAACAGTGCACCCAACCAGACCATAAAGCCCACTAAATATAAAGTTCAACCGAGACCACATGACCGTAGCGCTACTCTATTGACCGAGTGAAGGCGGTAATTCCCCGTGGACTCCCGGCGGCCATTTAGTCCGCGCCGGTGGTGGAGGAGCGCGCGGTTCACGTCTTCGCTAAGCTACGCTACGCCCGGATCGAGTCGTCCTCCGAGACCGGGCTTCCGAGCGTCTCGGCCCTGGTTCCTCCCCGCCCCCCACCCTGCCTCCGTCCCGGTTGGACCCGGGTCAAGCCGCCAGAGGAGCGGGGCGCTGGCCCGCGGGTGGGGGGGGGGGGCGGGCAGGCTGACCGCCGCCTGGCTGCTGGGTCAGTCGAGTGCACGCCTTCGGCTCCACGCTAATGGCCGTGCGAGCGTGGAACGCCCGTTCTCCCGGGATCCTTCCCCGTCCAGACTCCATCTTGTGTGCGGATCGCATATCAAGTCCCGCCGGCCTGTTCTCTTTCCCCCCCCCCCCACCCTCTTTTAATTCCTTCCCTAGGTTTTTTTGTTATGTACTTAACAGATGCCTGAGTGCCAAACCTGCCCATTGGGGCCATGGCCTAGTGTTTCTGCCCTGGCTTAAAGAGGGGAATTCCACCGCAAAGTCAAAACAAAAATCGCACTCCCACCGTCAGCGGCAGGTAGAAATGATTAAGTCCCCTTGCGGGGTTAGCCGCACAAATCCGTCGAAACCTCGCCGGACGCCGGCAGCAGAGCGGGCGCTCTGAGGACTACATCCCGAAGACACCGCCCTCTAGTGAGCCGCGAGGAGCGCCCAGCGGAGCGCCCAGCGGAGCGCCCAGCGGAGCGCCCAGCGGAGCGCCCAGCGGAGCGCCCAGCGGAGCGCCCCCCCTCCCTCGGTCGGAGCAGAAAACGGGAGCCCGTGTAGGTCTTTAGGGTACCTGGTCCCGGACTCCCAACAGGACTGACGCGGGCTTGCTTTGTTCGGCACGATCGTTTCCAATTGGCCGGGAAGCAGGAGCAGAGCCCCCTGTGAACAAGAGCTGAGACAGGCCCTCAGACTGAAAGATCAGCGGCTGGAGAGGTCTACCCCAGGCGTCCGCTGCAGGGTAATTCATATGGCTGTATTCATTACAGTTCAGCGTTGCAGTCGAAGCTTCACCCCGCTGGCAAATTGACTGCCCACCTCCAGCACACTGTTCAGCCCATTAAGCTCCACATGTTGCGTAGCCAGAGTACCGACTAATGCACATATTTGGGGAACTGTGTCACCGGCATGGGAACTCAAGACATGAGTGGAGGGCTCCTCGGTGCAATTCTGCATTTCAAATCTGCCGAGCGGTTCTAGGCCACTGGCTGCACTAAATGCACCGATTTCACTGGTGCATCTGGTGACTCCGTCTCCTATTGTAACAAAAAAAACCCGAAGTAGAGTATTACAGCTGGATTATCACACCCTTTAAGCATCAGCTCTGAGCCTGTTTGACCACCTCCAAGGGAATAAGGAATGTCTAAAGTCTTGTTTGAGACATGGGGAAAGGAAGGAAAACCTGACTGTTAGGATCAAAGATTACCGGCGTACTAAGACCGAGTCCCATGCCCAGACATTTAAGAAGGGCTTAACGCAGTGCAGACGCAGGATTTATTTTGCACATAGTGTCTGCAAGACCAGGTACTGAGTCGTCGGTGTGTCTACTCTCAACTGTGTTTGTCACCGCTCCACTAAAACAGTGGTCGTCTTAAAGACCTAACACGATGCACACGCCCTTGGACTGGCCAACCTCTGTTCAAACTCGTGTGTGTAAAAGGGGAAGATCTGCACAAGGTTCAGCGGGTCCTGTTTTGGCTGAGGCTTCTAATGTCTTACCCATGACACCACTCGTCCGTTGAAACACGGCAATTTGGCACTCTCATCGGAAATCTCCTCCTTCACCACCCTGGAAAAAGGAGGAGGGGGGGGGGGGGAAAACGTTTTTTTAAAAGGAACTTGAATTACAGCCATGAGTCAGTGAAGCATGAAGCATAGTTAGGACAAAAATAATTAGCACACACATTTCAATTGCCAAAGTGATAAGCCCCCCAAACACTTTTGGGGGGGGAGGGGGGGCAGAATCTTGTCAATGAACCCAATCAATAGAATACTTGCTTCAGATTCCAGAGTTAGGATTAGGGTAATGATCGACTTGATGTAATTAGGCCTCTCCCATTGGCCAGCCTAATCAGGATGGCACCAACAGGGGTCTTATTGGCCTGTCAACACCCAGTTGGTTATTTGATCCGTGCCCAGCAAGGGGAAACATCTAGCACATGCAAAATAATGATTTAATTTGATGTATAAACAATTGTTGTACTGGACGCAGTTACTTTCTTCTTCAGCTTAAAGTTTGGCAGTTTAAATCAAAGCAAAAGAGAGCACTGAAAAGTTTCTATTCAGTTCTTTTTTATGAGCCATTAAATTCCATCTTTAGTGTAAATAGAGCTATCGCCCAAGTCTACCGCACGTTCCTGTTTCATTTGAAAGCAAAATAGCTGCCTGCATGTTACCCTAAATATAGCGGCCACAACGCTGTACATTTGGGTGGTATTATTAGTTCAAATTATACCGTGTTGACGTGTGTTGTGTCTGTTTTAACTTTCAAAACGGAAATACAGACTTTACCCCTCCCCCCCCCCCCACTGCAACAAATGGGAGTCCAAACTCGCAACCAAGTTATAACCACTCCTCAGCGTACACCAATTAAGAGAGCTGAGCCCATTCCACGGCTAGTTCTCATCTGCCACGGTGCCGTCGGCCGTCAGCAACAGAGACGGGACGCTGGCGTCCATCAATCAGTCTGTCCCTCCCCCACCGCCTCTCGTCCCTCCCCCACCGCCTCTCGTCCCTCCCCCACCGCCTCTCGTCCCTCCCCCACCGCCTCTCGTCCCTCCCCCACCGCCTCTCGTCCCTCCTCCACCGCCTCTCGTCCCTCCCCCACCGCCTCTCGTCCCTCCCCCACCGCCTCTCGTCCCTCCTCCACCGCCTCTCGTCCCTCCCCCACCGCCTCTCGTCCCTCCCCCACCGCCTCTCGTCCCTCCTCCACCGCCACCCATCTCTTCATCTTTGTCAGCAAGACAAACGAGCCGACGAACCTCTCAAGACAGCCACTTTGCCATTACGGCCGTTTACAGGGGGGGTGGGGCGGGGCGGAGAAGGCGGGGCACGAGTGCTACACAGAAGGGACACTTAAATGCTCCAACGACCCAAGGCCTCTCCCAAGAGGTCCTGTCAAGGCCTGGGCCCGTCGGGCCCCTGAGCGCCGGGTTTGGTCCGGTTCCACTGGGGTTTGTAAGCAGCTGTTGAGAGCGGCTCTTGCGGGCGGAGTGGTAGCATAGGGCCAGATTGTTGTGGGCACTGGGGGAAGTGTGTGTGTAATGCATGTATAAATATAGGCTGCATTGTCTGGTGGGTTTCTAAATGTTACACTATCTTGCCCAGCGCGCATGCACGCACACACACACACACTTCGACCCCCTCGGAGAGTAATTGTCTTCATACATTCGCCCGCCAAACAGAAACTAATGACCTCAACCTGAGCCGTTTCACACATACTTAAATACCTTGTCACACACACACACACACACACACACACACACACACACACACACACACACACACACACACACACACACACACACACACACACACACACACACACACACACACACACACACACACACACCTTCCCTCCTCCCTCACTGACTCATTTTTGGCATATTCATTAATCCTCTTAAAACAATTCCCTGCTCTCCTTCGGCAAACGCACAAGACAGAAACCGCCCCCCCCCCCCCCCCCCCCCCCCTCTCCCATTATATCTAGAGATGCTCCACCCAGTTAATTTTTCACCCCCGGTTGCTGATTCTAACCCACACAGACACACAGCAAATGGCCTCCTCCTTAGCTAGCCCAGGTTTACCAGGACGTGCTGGCCTGAACTGGACTGCAGTGTGGCTATCCACCTCCTTTCCTTACCACACAAACACACACACTCCTATTCGACAGCTGGCTTCTTATTGGGGCCCATGAAAACACAGACACAGTTCCCTACTCCTGGGCCGGAGGAAGAAAATGTCCTGGCTTTGATTGGACAGCTGACTCAGAGCTGGCTTTGATTGGACAGCTGACTCAGAGCTGGGTTTGAAAAATGTTCATCTGAACTCTGCAGGGGATGTTTGGGCTTGATGAGCGAGAAAGAAAGAGGGCAATACAACTAGACAGCATAGGTTAGCGGGAAAACTTTCCTATGTCTCCTATGAAAAGAACGTTTCCCTGTACTCTCGAGAGTGTTTGTTGATTTCGAAAAAAATGTGGAATAGCCTTTGAACATAAAGCATTCAACGCTGTGATGATTTAGCATATCATAGGATCTTAAAGATGCATCTTGTTTTCTCTAATGTTTAAAGCCTTAAAATTGTTTTTGTGGCATGGTATGTCCTTATATCAGTCCCACCCTTAGTCAATCTATGACGATCTGTGATAGTCAAGCATACTTAATCATGTTGGTTAGCTGTCATGGTCGAGACGTTGGTTTGAATAACTGTAAATGGACGATTCCGGTCTGGGAACAGACCGCGTTCCCCCCGGGGAATAAAAGAAAAGATGAACTGATAAAAAGGAGACAGCCCTTTCAGACTGGAGGCTGACAGAGAGAGAGAGAGAGGAGACGGGAAGAGGGGGGAGTGGAAGAGGGACCTCGCAGCCCCAAGTGTGAAGCAGGGAGACAAAAAGTTGACTCTCTCAAGAAAGAAAGGCCACAGGATTTCACAAGACGATGGAGGGCAAGATGAGGATTAACGCAGCGAAGAATGAGCAGAGAGCGGAGGAATGCCTCCCATTGTTTGAACCAGTGTTAAATACATGTACTAAACACGAAAATGGCCCTCGACTTTTGGTTGGTTTTACATTCACTTTTATTGATGATTTTTTATTTATTTATACAAACTGAACTTGCGTCTAGTAAAAACCAATGTGTTTAGAATTATTATTAAAACCGTTATTAAAATAGTTAAAAAAAACCAAAAACACAAGACTATTCGACACGTATGCATTTAAATTCTACACCGGGTCCATTGTTACTGTTCAGCGGCTCCATTTATTTAAATATTTATATATATAATAATACATCTAATAAATCACAGCACCGGAGGAAGAAAGACTGAAGGATTTGAGGAAGATTCAGATGCTGAAACTCTTTGTCCTCCAGCATGTCAACGCGTGTGTTTCTCCCGGCTACCAGCCATCGCTCTGCGTGCACGGCCGCGGCTTCTTTCCGCACACCATCACCGCAAACACTCACCCGAAGTCCTGGTCCATGGACTTGAAGAAGAATTTGTAGCTGGGCTTGTTCAAGACCTGTTTAAAATCCAGCAGCGTGATATTCTCGGCAGGAATGGGTATCTTCACCAAGTATGGGGTCTCCTCCTCGTCGATGTGATATATTATTTTGGTTTCTGCCATCTTGACGCTTTTTTTTTTGTGTTTAGTTTAGTTTTGTTGAAACACTAAATAGTCAGGCTAGGTACCGTAGCTCACTAGCTAGTTAGCGGCTAGCTAGGTGGCTAGCGAGACGAAAGAGGTGAAACGATGGCCACTGAGGTTTTTCCTCCCCGGCCAGACCAAACTTTCAAACCCCCTTTATGCCGAAACGCTTCCCCGCGATCAACCTTCTTTTCCCGGATACGCGCTTACAATGTTCCCCTTTTCCTCGGGGGGTTAAAACGGCCGAACACGCTACATTCACACGATGAACTAGCGACAACTTTTCCCCCAACAAAAACATACAGGGGAGGGGGTCCAAAAAACTTTTCACGACTTTGCAAGCCAACGCGGCGTATGACGTCGACGATGTAGTCTTACGTGTGTTTGGAGCACCCCCCCCCCCCCCCCCCCCCCACCACACACACACACACACACACACCAGGCTCACACAATGTTACATTTTGTATCTTACAATCACAAAACTCCCGTTAATGTAAAGATGAGGATGTCATTGTGTGCGTCAAATGCAACATTCCGTTTGACTGGACTTACTTTACTTGACTATAACTAATGTCCAGCGTTTTGAATGCATTGGTTTGAAAGCAATTGGTTAGTTGTTATATTTGCACTAGTAAGTGCAGGACATCTTGACAGGCAATAGTTCTCTTTGAGACAGCAAATTACTGCATATCCTAGACATTTCACACAAACTCGCTATTATACACACACGCGCGCGTGCGCGCGCACACACACACACACGCAAACACACTTTTAGACTAAACATGAGGTTAAGGAAAGGTGAAAGTATGTAATGTTATAATGTCGTTCAAGTCAATATAGCATGGATGCAAAATGGAAAAAGTAAAAAGCGATTGTTCACCAAAAATATAGCATGGATGCATGCAAAAATATTATTTAATCCAGGAGCAAACCAGAAATAATAAGTCAAGGGCTGTGCATTAAGAAAAGAGGGTAAAAGTATCAATTAAATCGCAATCCAATAATGCATTGCATAGTGCCTTATTCCCGGATACAACAATGTA
>JACYXH010000783.1:182500-215000 GCA_026745465.1 Lota lota
GCCCTGTGACACAGTGACATCACAAGTGGGGAGGTCGACCCAGATGTGTGTATGATGGATAGCTCAGTCTACCAGCCTACCCAGTTGTCTGTACAAATCGGTCGGCATCCATCAAACATTTAGGCAGACACTTGTAATGGAGAAGTCCTATTTCGCTTTGCTTTGTCATTTTGTGTTAGGCTTTGGCCAGCAACCAGATCACCCTGTCACTTGTTCAATGCCTTATCCCTCTTCTTCCTTTACTGTCTCACTAACACGCACATCTGCTGTCCTTGAAGACCGAAGGGGTGTGCCTGGAAAAGCGGGGGGAACTGTGTTAAAAAACTCTGCAACACTTTTGATCAGCGCCTACTCTGCTAGAGAGGAGGCTCTTGAATGCATAAGTTAAATACTCTTCTATTCTACATCTATTGTGCGCTGCTTTGCATTCAGAAGTCTCCTTTGTCTCAAACATCTCATAAAGAAATCGACACACTCCGACTCGTGATGTCACTGAGTCCCAGATTCGTTAAGCAGCTTGTAATGGCTAATCACTCTCACAGCTGGTGGGGAACCAGGGTCCCAAGATGGCTCCCACTTTGAGAAACACTGGGCCAGGTTAATAGGTTTTCTTAAACATTGCCAGGAAGAGTATTTTGTTGCTCCACTGGGATTGTGTGACAATTGGACATTATTTTTTGTTTTGTTTTTGCTACAGCCTTACTGTAAGTCCACCATGGGATTGGTACTGGCAATGAACTAAAAAGGGTGAAACCAAAACAGACACACACGCACGCGCACACACGCTAATGCATACACACACACACACACACACACACACTTTGCCGTTTGTAAAACATTAAAGAAACGGAAGACTAAATGAAAGGATTGTTTGTATGAATTTGAAGATCAGTGAATGTTGGGGAAATGACCGCTTTGACCCCCCCCCCCCCCCCCCCCCCATCAACACAGAAGTTCTGGGATATCTGGGAAAGTCTGTAAATGTGTCTAGAAGTAGCAGGAAGGAACTAGTTAATTAAAAAAGTTAGAACAATTTGGCTTGTATGACTTGATTGTTCTCAGCTTCGCTTTATATAATCCATCTGCTAAATAAATGCAAGCTTTAATGTAGAGTTAATCTGAATCATCCATGTTCCTTGATGTAGGACTTTGACATGACACTATCTCTCCAACTAGTGTTGGAGAGATACCATCACTATGAAATGATATCTTCAAACAAACTTTGGGATTGGGTTTTACATTGCAATATCCAGTAAAGATATTGTTACAACAGGTGTCACACGCTGTGACTATGACTATTCAAGAATGAGGAGGACCGGGTTTGTAAGGGTGTTTGACCATCTGACCCTCTTTGACGAACTTGTGAGAGCGAGTGTGTGTGTGTGTGTGTGTGTGTGTGTGTGTGTGTGTGTGTGTGTGTGTGTGTGTGTGTGTGTGTGTGTGTGTGTGTGTGGGGGGGGGGGGGGGGGGGGGGGGGGGGGGGGGGGGGGGGGGGGGGGGGGGAGAGAGAGTGTGAGTCATCAGACGTGTATAGATGAGCTCATGCTTTCGGCAAGGCCCTGTGATTGTTGGCAAACGCTCGAGCGTGCGCTGCTCGCCCTACTACTCCCACTCACTTCCTTCTTCCAGTATAAATAAGTGCAGGCAGGCCAGTTCTGTCGTTAAGTACACAGAGGCTTGGCTGAGCTGCCATAAACGAACGCGCGCTCCTCTTGAAACCCAACGGTCACGGGATGTGTTCAGAAGATCTCGAGTGTGGAATTTGTTACGAACCCTACAACGCGGCTCAGCGGTGTCCCCGGGAGCTCCGCTGTAAACACAGCTTTTGTGAAAGTTGCCTCGTGGCTCTCTGTCTGGACGACTTCATCGCGTGCCCCCTGTGCCGCCAAATCACACACGTGCCCAGCGTCGGGAGGGTGCGAGCGGCCCTGCGAGTGGACGAATGCGTCCTGGAACGGATGATGACGGCGGGGGTCCTCCTCGATGACGACACCCCGGCTGACAATGACACAGACGTCAGCGAGGGCGCGAACGACGAGACGCCGGAAGAGAGTAGCGGCTCGTCGTCGGCTTCAGGAGCCGGCGGGTTTCGGCAGTCGTTGAGGAAAATGTGGAGAAAGATCGTCGGGAGCAAACCTCGCGGGGAAAGAGCGCGCAGTAAGTAGCCCGTGGTGCTGTTTGAAGCGGTTGTTTAAAGCGGTTGTTTAACAAGAATGCTGGAAGCTAGGACATTGTCACAGTTGTCCACAATGAATTCGTTATCCTTACCCGTTTCTTTCTTTAATTCCAACAGATTGTGTAACCGACGAAGAATTCAAAGACTTTGCCATGATGTCGTTCTACACGTTTTGACCTCACGGTACATGACACCTGGACGAGGCGCGAGGCGTCCGCAGGCGGCTCGGCGTTGCTGAACGTGCGCACTCAGAGCGAGGCCCTGCGTTTATGGGGCCATATCGCTGTAGATTAGCTGTTTTTCACTGCTTTTTCCTTGAGGACACTTTTAATAAAATGGCAGAAAGAGTTAAGCCCTAATGTATTCGGATACATATTTTAATTTATTTGAAATAATCTATTTAATTTTTATAAAGTATTTATAGTGTTTTCTGTGTGCCTTCTAATGTGTTTTGCCTGTGTATGTGTGTATGCATAGGCCTACGTATTCAATGTGTGTAGGCTATATGTTATTTTATATTAAAACTTTAGCCCTACAACCTCACAAGCTCCAAATGTCTGCGTTGTGTATTTTGTCGTTTGTCACGCCACCAATTTATGGCCTTTACCTTAGTAATGAACATTGCTGTGACTTGTCGTTTGGGGACTTATGTGTGTTATAGGTTGTCTAAACAAAGTTATTAGAGATTTGGTGCACAAAAAGCAAACGTTGAAAAGCTAAAGAACTAAATAATAAATACACTAATTGAAAAGGAATTGCATTTTTTATTTATTTAAACACACACACACACACACATACGTGTATGTGTATGTGTATGTGTATGTGTGTGTGTGTGTGTGTGTGTGTGTGTGTGTGTGTGTGTGTGTGTGTGTCATGATACAAAGTAGCCTACGTCACGCATACGTCACACCTGCCCAACACTTGCAGGTGCATAAAATTGGGCTTAATCATTAACGGGGATTGGAATAGGTAAAACGATAATCTGGCAGTGCACCAGATGTAGGTCTAGGCTTGTTGTTTAATCAAAATTACCTTCGAGATCTTCGTCTGACCATTACAAATAACCAATAAAGCTGCCAACTGTCAATCATGTCATGCTGTAGCCCTATCGATTTGTATTCAAAGTAAGTAGATTCCTTACAATTCTGTGTGTGAACATTGTTATCCAACGTTTGAAGCTTAAACAAACATGTAATCGTCATTGTCACCGTAATCTGACCGGATTGTGCCAACTCGTTAATGCTTTTCACGACAGACTTGTCATTCTGTTGGTCTGCTGGGTTTCGACGTCACGTGTCACGGTGTCCGATGGGGCTGGAGGTAAGAATCTTTGCCACGTCACTGATATACATGACCGCATTATAAATGTTATTGTAAAGGTTCAAGAAGACATGTTGAGTATTGGGGTACTATTTACCTGATGTTAAATAAAATGGAAATGACGCATGATTGCGTCACAGTGCGTTTAGACTTATTCACAATTCCCTCCTTTTTGTAACCCAAATATCTTATTTTTAAAGAGGTCTCGACAAAAATGGTTGCAAATATAGATGAATTCAAACGTGTGTACATTAGAAGTAGGCCTACATTTCTCAATGAAATCAATTATTATATTTTCTTCTATTTTCCTCCCTTCTAGAGAGAACTTTAACTACTGTAGGGGAAGAAAACAAAGTAAAGAGTGAGACACGGAGCTTTTTACACAATGCGTACGTTCCTGGTCGCCAGCAACACTTTCCTGTTGGACCAAGACCCAGCCAGCGCAAGAGACCACAGCTCCTTCCAGGAACCAACAGCGATGGCGCCAACGAGTCACCCAATCAGAACTCGGTTCCTGTCCGTGCATCGCCTCTAATGGGGCCCATTCAACCCAACCCCCCCAATGCAATGCAGCATGATCCGGGGGTCCTCCGAGTTGGTTATGGTGGTAGAAGTAGTACCCGGTATTTGCAGCCTAGAATCTTTAGAGGACACCGGGGCACAGGGAAGTCCGCTCGCGGCTCAAACCACGGGCGACTCAATCCCAAGGAATCAACGCTTGAGCAGAAGCAAACCAGAGCTAATCGGCCCCCTTTCACGCTCCTGGGCCCCTCCAGTGGCCGTAGCATAGAACCCACTGGGTTTAGACACATTCAAACTCATCAGATAAGTTCAGATGAGACCAGTTCTGTGCACAAGTTGGGTCGATCTTGGGGGAGTTTTGGCGCTGTCCTATCAAATGACGGTAAACGCCTGGCGGACGCCAGGCATTTCTCTCCCAGAGTCGTTCCTCCATTGGCTGGAAACCAAAACGCCGTCCTGGATCCTGCTGACGAAGCGGAAGTTCATCAAAGCACAGGAGGCAGGACCGTCCACTGGTCACAACGCCGCTCTCCTCTAGCACATGTCTTCAGGCCAGCCCTTCCATCCAGAAGTGGTGCATTGTGGGAGTCTCAGCCTGTCGAGCCTTCAATGCGGAGTCCTACTGTTAGTGTGACGTCTAGAGAATCCGAATTAAGTCAAAGTAATGAAAAGGCACCAATGAGTGATGGCCTTATGTCCTTTGGTAATAAACACAGCACGCCAAACACACCTAAGCCAGGTAATCGGGCACCATTCAGCCCGCAAGTGTCCGAGCCTGCAGCGAGAGAACCTAATGAGGAGACAACTGTTAGAAAGGCAGGCAAGTCGTATCTGTTCAACTCCTACAAAACGTCCGGCGCGCGTAAGACGGCTGACTATGTTCCTGGTGCCAGGCGACACTCTGGACAAAGCCTTTCTCCTTCCACATGGAGCCAAAACAAGTCGCCTTTCCTTAAAATGGCCAGACGGCAGCCATCCTCTCACAGCCAGGATCAGGTATCAGAACAGGAAGCATCCAGCAGCAGTGATGTACAAACTTATTTTGACAAGGCCATACCGTCTGGCACACAAAGAGAACAATCCATGGCTCATTTTAAAGCGCCACGTAAAGGCTTCGAGGCACCCAGCTGGCTTAAGGCTCAGGCATCGGCTGTGGAAGACTATAAAAAAACACCTGCTATCCCCTATGGCGGTTTGAGCAAAAAGACAAAAGTTCAGCGCTACAGCGATGATAAACCCACAAACCAACAAAATGAAAAGGCTCCAAACTTCCCCCTTGTGTCTCAGAAGTACGGATTCAGTCGGAGGGCCGGAGTGGTTCTCACCACCACGGCACCACTGGAAGCTGGAAAGGAGAGGGGGCGCCATAAATACAGTATTAAATCAGGGTCAAACAGTATTCAAGCTCCCAGAGATATCTTTAGGTCCGACAGTGAAATACCAAATAAATCCATGCTATTGGCTAATGATGTGCCTTCACAGCAGGGGAAATACAAGGTTTTACAACACTCTAATGTCCCACTAAAACTAAGAATGTCTGAAAGTGAATCCAAACCAGAATTTGGAGGTGTTCAGCCTCTAGTCCTTAACATGGGCTCGCAACCATGGAGATACATGAGTAACAGTGGAAAATATCGTGTTGGAGGATTAACAGGCCATCCTTTCCGCACTTCCATCTCAATGCCGCTAGAGGGCGCCAACGCTTCAGATACAAACGCCACTGGAGATTACATATTAAAACCACCCAAGAATAAGATGTTCTCTTTTAAAGCAATAACAAGGGAGAAGGCCCCAAGTCTCAGTCAAGGTTATCGTCAGGGGGGATCAGCTGTCTACAGGATTGGTACCAAAACAAGCCGCGCTAAACAGATTGTTAAATCTAGTGTGATCCAGTCTACACCTGATGGTAAAGAGGAGAGATTATTAAAAAGTGTCCCTAAAACCGATGATAATTTCTCCAGCAGAACGCTAACCCCATCTAATGGTTTTCTGGGTCCTCGAAGCCCAAGCCGTCCGGGACAAGGAACTGTTTTGTATGACCGGACTCCTTCAGCTTACAAAACCGTGAAACGTTTACCCAGCCACCTTTCCTCTTTCCCTGGGCCCTTTGAAGGTGAAGTGAGTGGCCCTGCTGGAGGAACTGTGCTAGCTTCAGGGAACGCAGAATTCACGCAAAAACATTGTAAACTGACTCCAGTTAATGGGTCAGGGCTAACAAACACAAAATCATACAGTGACCTTAGGAAGCCCCACTCCTCGGTCTTTGCATTTGGGGGCTCTCACTTATACCCACCCCGAAATTACCCTAAGCAGACCCCAATTAACACGGCCCACAGTCCCACAGCCCCTTCCCCTTCCCCGCGGCGGGCCATAGAAACTCCACTCACACCCGTATTCCCCCAGGTTCCCCGGCCCAGGACAGAGCCTGACCCCCCGGCCGAACACGGCTACTTTCTTCCCAGGCCCTCCAGGCCCGTGGTGAAGGGCAAAGGGGTCAAGGTCGCGGCCCCCGCGGCCTCGTCTTGCCGCACCTCGTCCAACGATGACGGCGGCGGCTCCCGCTTGCCAAGCGCGCGCTCCTCAAAGAGTGTCGGCGCCTTTTTAAATGTTACACACTCAGACATCCTTGGAAGCGCTTCGTTCAGCAGCGTCCCAAGCCCCGGCCAAGATGGCAGCAAAGCGGCGGCTAGGAGCCGTGGCAGACGTACCACGCCCGCTTTAGTGCTTGGGAGGGCAGTTCCTCTTCTCATGGAGTGGATTCCAGGCGGGCGCCCAAGCGCAGTAGCGTGGGGGGGGGGCTCCAGTGAGCAAGCGGGCCGGGGAGGCGAGAGGTTCCAGATCAGCAGCGTCGGGGAAGGAGTAACAGAATAACAGACCCATTTAGCCAGGAGTCACCGCACAGTCCTGTCAAGATTGGGCCAGTAGGCCGAGTTGAATGACCTAAAAACATCCGCTGGTAACGCCTGGGAGCCGAAGTGCCTCGCTCAGACACGCCAACGTGATGTTGGACACCAGAGAACTGACTGTTTTGCATTGGTTACATAATGTTTTGGAATTGTAATAAAGAGTATTTCATTTTAAATTCTTTTTTCTGAGTGTTGAATCCAAATTGGCCTGGAGTTATAATTGTAACAATTTAAACTATCTAAACTGGAGGGTATAGTAAAGGACTTGGTTAACCTCTGAAAATGACATTTTTACTGTCGACTTTAATTGGCTTCAAGATGCCAGACTGTGTTAAACTGTGGGGGATTGCAGCTTGACAGATTAAACATTTAAAAGATAGTTGACCACAAATGACACATTCTAACATTAATAAGGACCAGTGTAAGTCCAATTTGGCTTATCTGTTTGGTTAGCAGTGCTGACAAACCAGCTATTGTGGGAAAGCAGAGGTCAAAGGTGAGCCTCCTTCTAAATGTTTAAACGTCCTGTGTCAGACGTTTGCCACGTTGACTTTCAGCCAAACTGGGAACGCAGAAAGGACACACCACAAATGTTTTTTTATGTTAAGATGCTTTCCTCATTTGCAGTTCCCACAGTGATGGGATCCTTTCTGCTGACGGAGACGTTCCATCCCCGCAGGGAGCTTACGAAGACAGTTTGGGCATGCTGGTCTGTGGGCGGACACGTCATCAAATGGAAATTTCATTTTGTTAACCTAAGGGAATGCTCCTTTTATGCAAAGACACCAACAGCAAAGGGTTTTTAGGGAACGTGGTTTGTCAACCCTAAACTATTAGAAACGGTTTGAAATGGAAAAGTGAAAAGTTTCAATTTTAAGTTGAGATGGAAGCATTAACAATCTCACCATGATCATAGGCTCGTGTGTCTTTGTCATGGAAATGTCTTCATAGTTCAGTTTAGTTTCCTTGGGTGGATTCAACAAATATAGGCCTGTTCATAGATTATCATTTCAGCCACAAATTATTTAAATAAATTAATATCTGGGTTTTATATTGCTTCTAGAACTGTGGTCCCTCTTGAGCAATAAATATTTTCCATCTTCCACAGAACTGCATGTCCTTCTGTAGAACTGTCCTTTTAGGAGTACATCTGCAGAATCATTCAGGTTTTCTCTTTCAAACTGATCCCACTACTCCTTTCTATATAAAAAACAAAGAAATGATGAAATGGTACATTCAATTTGTTTTTAAGTAGCAACTTTGATTACCCATATAAATTAAAAGTGAATTTATCATACATCATTTCTCAATTGTCTACACATTGTGAAAACCATAATAGCATACAGGCTTGTCAATCGTTTTGACTTCACTGTGTCTTTTTGCTGTTCTCATCTGTGCTGGGAACTGTTACGATATGTTATTTTAAGACCCTCTTCACGAGAAGATGATGCCTCTCATGGGGTTTCTCAATAACTTCCACGTATCTAAATTCTCTCGGCCCAGGGGAGCAGATGCGGGCCCTTCCACTAGATGGCGGTAGCCCTCTGTTCCGTGACAGTATTCGTTCTCATAGTTGTACTTTGGCCTCGGGCGGCTCATATAGTTAAACTGTGCAACAGGAAATGCAAATGAAGACGAAGCAGATGTGATGAATTTGCTGAAAAGAGTTGGTTTGAACATTTTTGTATTCAGAAACAAGAAAACCGACGCAGCAACTGCCTGATTGCTTATAAACCATGCGGCCTATGAGTATGCCCTCCGTGCGTTGTTTTCGCCGGTATACACTGGGTTCACATTGTAAGCGATACCAAAAACACAGCTTTCCCGCCTGTCCTCAACTGCTTTTCTGTGGTGGTGGTGGTGGAGGTGGCATAGGGGCCCCCAAGCCAGGGAGTTCTTTTGGGAGGGGGTCGGAATGGAGGGGAGTTAGTGGGGAGTGGAGGCGGGGTTTGAGGGGAGGTGGGGTCGCAGAGCTCTACCAATCCCAAGTTAAATACATCACACGTCGGATTAACATGCCCACACTCCCACCCACCACCCCCACCTCAAATAACCGTGGAAAACGGCACCGTCCGCTTTCACACAGTGTCTTCTGCAGAGTTGAAAGGTGAAAGGTAGCATAACACATAAAGGGGCTATAATGGATTTAGGAGCTCAGTGTGTGTTGGCGGTTCATGTGTGCAATGTTACAGTAACCGTACTTGAAGTCCATGTTTCTCTTCCTTCCCCCCCCCCCCCCCCCCCCCCCCCCCCCCCCCCCCCACAGTGTTCTGCACAGCATGTCATCGCTCTCTGACCGGCCCCTCTATATAACTGTGCACATCTATGTAATGTGCACACATATAGTTACATATGGAATATACGGAACTATATATGTGTGTGCGTCATAGTGTCAACGAGTGTGTGTGTGTGATCCCTCCCTGCAGAGCAGCCCCTCCTCCTCCTGTGAGAGGAAATCTGGACGGTGTCTTGTGGTTTTTCAGGGAGCTTTGAAAGAAAAAAAGAAAGCGTAGAGGCCCCGCGGTCCAGCACACACACACACACACACACACACACACACACACACACACACACACACACACACACACACACACACACACACACACACACACACACACACACACACACACACACACACACACACACACACTTTCTTCTTCTCATGTTTTTAAAACCTTTCCGTCTTTTTTTTTTGTCTGCCACTTTTCCATGGAGTGAGGAGAGGGTGTGTGTGTGCGTGGGGGGGGGGGGGGGGGGGGGGGGGGGGGGGGGGGGGGGGGGGGGGGGGCTTTCACGTCAGGCATAATCTTTGGCGGCATTCTTTCAAGGAAAACAAAAAATGAGAAGGGTGATGAGAGCGAGACTTTTTGCTTGGCTAAGTACACTATGTGAGTAAGGGGGTGGGAGGTGAATCCATGACGCTGGTGGTGGCGGCGGCGATGGTGTGCATTAGAAAATGGTGGTGGTTTCGACGGCTGTGGCATTCCCAGATCGGGTTCCTGCACATGCCATGCGGCGGATTAGGCATCGGATCCTGTGAATTTGACCATGACGTTTTGCACACATAGAAGTACACAAAGAAGTACACATAGAAGTACACAAAGAAGTACACAAAGAAGTACACATTGAAGTATAGAAGTACACAAAGTGCAGAAGTGCAGGCCTCTGGACGATGGATTGGAACAACTGCAGAAATAAAACAAACACAACTCCTGTTGTGTCTCGTCAAAACAGTGCGAGAGCGAGAGTGAGAGCGAGAGCGAGAGCAAGAGAGAGTGAGAGAGAGAGAGAGAGACTGGATTAGCAGAAGCCGCGACTGCATTCTGTAATCCGGTCTGATTTGAAGGGCTTTACTGGTTTGTGCCAGCGAGAGGTTTTACATCCAGGATGGAACTGACTGGTATAAAGAGAGGCCCGACTTACAGTGTGCACACGTCACTTATAGCGACCTCTGAACCCCCGAGGACAAGGTCACACACAGAACCCCCTACGTTATCTTCCTCGGGCCTTCGGAAAGAACCACGCCTACAAGAAATCCACTTTAAGAGGTCATTTGGGATTTCTTTGGCCTCGCTATAGAATAAGAAACGGAAAAGAGTTTGCTTCCTAGCTCCTAGGCATATAGTTGTAGTCAACTATATGGTGAAAAAAAGATAGGAACATAAACCCTTAACCCTCCCCGCCATTACAAACCCCCTTTTGCTCACACACACACACACACACACACACACACACACACACACACACACACACACACACACACACACACACACACACACACACACACACACACACACACACACACACACACACAGGTATACATTCTAATGCTATCAGTAGATCTAACCCGGTGTACTCAGCCCAACATGTGATGAATTTAAGAATGAAGCCACTCAAGTCCCCTCCAACACACACACACACACACACACACACACACACACACACACACACACACACACACACACACACACACACACACACACACACACACACACACACACACACACACACACACACACACACACACACGAAGTGTTACGGAGGCGAAATAAGTTACTATTTTAAACTGGGCGACGATGTCGTCCTCCACTCCCATGGACCCCCTGGGAGCCCGGCCTATTTCCTGCTTCCTGCAGTCCGCCAGCCGGACAGGAAGTCATAAAGCCAAGGAGACTTCCTGGATTGCTTCCAACTGGAGGACAATACAGGCTTCCACCTAAATCATATAACACAAGTGTGTGTATATATATATATATATATATATATATATATATATATATATATATATATATATATATATAAATAACTAACAGGGTTTTCTTTTTTCCCAGGGAAATGTATTGAAATACCTAAGTAGCTTTAGGGAAAAAGGCAATGCTTCTATCTTTGAATGACATATTAGTTTAGTGAGAAGAGTTATGCAAAGAAGACAAAGAATGTCTCTGACGAGGGTCTGAATTACACTACAAATAAAACGTTTGGCTTTCTTTGGTTGATTTCCGAGTCAGTTGAGAAATTTCTACAATCCCCTTTGCGGTACTTTGTTTTCTTTCCAAACATAAAAATATTTTTCAGATGTCATATGTCCCCTTCATTCCTTGTCTTTTATCCTATTTCATTTGTCACAAAAATAATAATTTGGTTGTTCAAATGCTCCTTTGGTCTGCATGTTGGTAGCCATACCTCCCATGGACCTATTCTGAGTCTGAGCAATTAAGAATCTCTGAGCTCTTTCTTATCGGTTTCTAAGAAGAAGACTTTTTGTTAAAGATGGGCTTCATAAGGACAGAACGGTTGCAGAGGCGTGGAATCGCTGCGTCAGAACATAAGTGTATACTGTACGTGTGCACAAGCTACAGCCTTCATAGATTCAAGTGTCTGGGGCCCAAGCCAAGCACAACACTGGGCGCCTTTAGTTATAGGGCCATTAACTGGAGTGTGAGACATGCACGCGCGCATGCACACACACACACACCCATGCTCACACATAAACAAGGAGATGATGCGCTGGACAAGCATGCGCGCACACCCATGCTCACACATAAACACACACACAAGGGGATGATGCGCTGGCTGGCTACCAAGCAGGCACAACAGACCCACCTGTTGCCCACTTCCATACTTCTCATTTGAACTCAATGTCCTCTCGAATTGGCTCTCTGCCAGTATCGCCCGTTCTCTCTCTCTCTCTCTCTCTCTCTCTCTCTCTCTCTCTCTCTCTCTCTCTCTCTCTCTCTCTCTCTCTCTCTCTCTCTCTCTCATGACGTAACTTGTAACGTTGGTATTTTGTCCTCTTTCTCATGATCAACAGGAGGGCTTTCTTCATTTTTTGCTACTCCTGACAGGACCAGGCAGTAATGCTGCTGTGGTCAGATGATGAAGTGTTGGACAGGGTTTGACTTTAATAGAGTAGGTCTACTGGGCCAAAAACAAATTGCGGATGGCTCTTGTTGGATATTAACCTAGTTTTTTTAATTCTAGCAGCATAGAGACACAAGAGAGAAAAATATAACAGAACAATATAGCGACATACGAATTGAAATCTACGCGGTTTGCTCATGTATGCAAAAATATAAAACGGAATACAAGAATTTATAGACATACAAAAATAAACATTCTCTGTGCGCTCTGCTCACAGAGTAAGAAATCACCCAATCATGTTTCAAAAACACAACTTCTCAATATCTAGAAAAATGCCCAATGTTTCAAAAACCCCTGGACACTGGTTATCACTGGATATCATTTAGTTGGAGGTTATAATTATAAAAGGTTTGCATATAGACTACCTTCGGCAGGGCTTGACCGCAGGTCTGCAGAGCTGGTAAGCACCAGCTCACTCCACTGCTCCAGCGAGGAGCTAGGTAGGACCCGTCAGAGGCTATAACGACATTTCAATCAATGTATGGGAGTGTGTGTGGATGACGGGTGGTTGAAGCAGCCTCACCTGGCTGAGTTTTATTGGCCTCTGGGGCTGGGTGAGGCTGCACACCTGTTGCACATTGAGTAATCAGCGTGCGACAGGTTAAAGCAGCCATCACCACACACACTCAGGGAGAGCTCTCCTAGATGGCTACACTGAACACCAGGCCATGTATCATTTCCAACAAACCTTTTACAATGACTATACCAATCCACACATTCTACAACAGCAGTTCTCACAACTCAAAGCAGCGTTCATCATTATATATTTGTTACCAAAGTATATTCCAGAACTGTAGACCAATGGAAGCAAGAGAAGAAAGGGTTTAGATGCTGGTTAGCAAACTATCCACACGTTGCACCCTGAACCAACCAGAATACCATGTCTAATGCCCTTCACCAATCAGAACCTATTACCCTGCACCAATCAGAACATATTGCCCTGCACCAATCAGAACATATTGCCCTGCACCAATCAGAACATATTGCCCTGCACCACTCAACAGCCCCAGACATACTGTACATATTGATGAAGAAGCCAGGAGGTTTGTACCTGAACATACACACTGATGGACTGAGATACTGAATTAGTAATCCCACATTAAATAAAATGTACTTTATTAATCCCAGATTAAATAAGCGTGCGCATTTCGGGCATCTCTAGAGCCATTGGCTAAAAAGATTGGTTTGCATCCCTGCGTAGGTCTCCGGGCGCCGACAGCAGTGGCTCCAGTGTCTCCTCCTCGCCGTCTGACCTCCTCTCCCCCCCCCCTCGCTGAATAACCAGACGAGGGGAGACCGTCTGTGTGCGGGGGGGGGGGGGGGGGGGGGGGGGGAGCAGCCAGGTGCGGCGACAGACCACGGTGTGTCTGGTAACGTGGGTCCTCTCCTCCCTATTCATTCCTGTGGAGGGGAGTCGCGCCCCCGCGCCCCCGCGCCCCCGCGCCCCCACGCCCCCGCGCCCCCACGCCCCCGCGCCCCCGCGCCCCCACGCCCCCGCGCCCCCGCGCCCCCGCGCCCCCACGCCCCCACGCCGGGACCGGGACGCCGGGACCGGGCCTATCGAGTTACCTGGGCCATCTGCGCCGCAGCGCCGAGTCATCGAGAACGAAAGGAGATCCCGCAGGTGATTACAGCGACACAGAGCCAACTACACAAAGGCAGGGGGGCAGCAGACAGGCGGGGGGGGGGGGGGGGGGGGGGGGGGGGGGGGGGGGATGTTGAAAGGGGGATGAGGCAGCCCAGATTCATCGTGCCAATAAAACATCTCTGATGCAATTGAATTGAGACAGAGAGAGGAGGGGAGGAGGGAAGGAGAGAAACAGGGAGAGAGAGAGAGAAGAGGGGGGGGGGGATATAGGGATGATCAAAAGCAGGGAGCTGGTTGGGAACCCACCACAGTCACTCAAATTACCGTGGCGACGAGCGTGTTTCACTCCACTGGCCACCTGCCCACCTGTGGGTGGAAATTATGTTCATGCGGGGATGGATGACGAATGCGGTGTGTGTGTGTGTGTGTGTGTGTGTGTGTGAGCATGTGTGACTAAAATGCAGGCCCCTGCAAGCAACAGTTACAGCGCAAGCTTCTTTTCCGTGCAATCAGTGCATATGTGTTGCGGCGGTCGCAGCCTCGCCGAGTTATTTGCGTAAAAGGAGAAGCTGTAGTGCAACGTCTGGGTCTGTGTTGAGTCGCTAATACGTTGCATCTGGAGCCTGTAACCCTGTCATCGTCAAGGGCCTGCAGCTCTTTTCAGACCTGCCTCTTGTCCCATTTACTTCACATGAAAAGGAAAAAACCCTTTCCCTCCGTCAGTCAAAGAAACCACAACTTTCATTTGTTTTGACTTTTGTTTATGTCATAATCTTATTTTTTTTACTCAAGCAACAAAAGTGAAATCATCTACATCACGGGGCAAATAGGACAAAGTACCCATCATTATTATTATTTTTTCGACTTAGCACCATCCCTTTGGGGGTCTGCGAAGGAAAATTAAAAACAAGATAAAAACACTGGTAAGTCATCAGCAGCACTTGCTCCCTCTCCCTCCAAACCATAACCCCCCCCCCCACCCCCCCCCCCCCCACCATCGCAATACGGAAGTCAAACAAGCCCCACCCCCCTCACTTCTTGAGCCGCACAAGCTCCGCCCCCCTTCACTTCTTGAGCCGCACAAGCTCCGCCCACCCAGGAAAAGCGGAACTCTCGATGGACGTGGACGTGCACAAGACCACGGGACGGACCACCTGTCTGGCCGTCCGAGGGGGTGACGGTTCAGGAGGTGGAGGTGGACTCAGAGCTGAAGGTGGGGGAGGAGGTGGAGGAGATTGCGGTGGCAAAAGAAGCAAAAAAAAAAAACGGACACAAATGTGAGGATTAAAAGTGGCTTTTCTATAAAAGATTTAAACACCCCTCTTTGTGTGCTTTCCTGCAAAGCATAATGCCTCCAGCGTGTACGTTTATGTATGTGTGTGTGTCTGAGACTGCAGTCCTCCCTCGCATGGCGTCATCCAGCAAAGTCTGCTTTGAATAACTGAAGTGCACTGAGGTTGAAGTCCAATCTGTTGGGGGTGTGGGGGGGTTCTTCCTCTCTCTTGAATAATGGACCATTAGGGGGGGGGGGGGGGGGAACTTTCCTAAATCTCCGCTCCTAAGCTGCTTACAATTACAAGCTGCATTGTTTTTTTTCGCTCCGGGGCCGTATCACATGACTCAAAATGTTCCGAGGAGAAGCACCGGCAGTTTTCTTTCAGTTCATGCGTTTCATTTTCCGGTTAAATGCGTCCGATCGAAGCAAAACGACCTACCTGATATCACAACCTGAACGCGTCTCCAATGTCCTTTGTTGTTTTGTCACCCAGGCAGGCGGTCTACGAGGTGACACATATCACAGTTTGTTTTTCCTGCACGACAACAAAAAAACAACACCTGCATAAAAACGCATTTAAGAAATCGCGGACGAGCAGGCAAAAAAAAAGAAAGAAAAGAAAAAGTATCTAAACAAAACGTTACAATTCAAATGCATCGTGACTTGAGAACTGAGGGTTTGAAGTTTTCTTGAAGTGCCGGTGTCAGAGAGAGAGAGAGGATCACAGCAGTCATTTCAATGTCTCTTTTTCATCTGTAAGTGTGTCTTTGTGTGTTGACACTGGGAGACCGGGTCCTCCTTGATCCAACACAACTAGGGATGCAATGGTTCCCACTTTTTCTCACACCAAGTACAAGTACCAAGTACTAACATTTGGGTACTTGCCAATACGGAGTACCAATATGAGTACTTCAAAATACCATTAGTTTGAAGAGCCAGTGAGCCCACTGCTTCAGCGGGAATTCGAACACTATGAGATGGAGAAAAAAAGTGTTTTAGGAAAGAGGGGGGCGTGTTATCGCCATGGTTACGGCCCACGGTAACTTTGTGCGACTTTTTTTAGTACAGTCGTTGTGTATGAGGGTTATAATAAGCGATGTTATACACCGTATAACGCCACACACCGTGGCGTTATACTATAGGTGTCCGGGAATGCAACCCTCGGGCGGGGACATTAAATCTATCGCTGCTCAAGACGGAGCTTCACCGTCCACCCACACCGTGGCGTTATACTATCAGCGTCCGAAAAATGCAACTTCCGGTGTCCCTTGGTAGTGACGTGTGGAAAAGTCACTCAGACGTCACGAATAGATCGCCGCCTGCCTTAGCAGCAGAGTGAAACGTTTTATCTCTCAATTGGGGACTTATTTCAGCAACCGCGATAAAATGGCGTTGATTACTATGTTGACGATCATATGAGACAAATTACCACGTTTATAAAAAAAACAACAACGGTTTTTGGGTTCACTGGCTCTTCAACGCTACGTCACGCTGCGTGACGTGGCGTCGGGTGGTTGTATCGGAGACGTTTTGCGAGTACGCGTGCATGAGCACAGCAGCATCGGGCCCGGGTCCGAGTAGTGGTGTCGGTGCATCCCTAATCACAACTAGCAGAGCGAAAACAGCTCAAAACGGCCTTCGCTCGGGCCACCAGAGTTAATTGTCATCACAAACATCACCGAAACAAAAAGTTTAACGTCATCGTACAACCAAACTGTACAGAGGCTGGTGGGCGACAAACATTGGACACAAAAATAGACTCATCAAATGTATGCTAGAACAGGCCAGTGCTAACTGCTAAGGTAGCCGCAAGGAATAGAGGAACTCCGTTAAACAGGGCAGAAGACAGGCACTTAAGTACTAATGCATAGCAGAAGAGGTTAAAGTAAGAAGAGTGCTGGAGAGCGGGGGGGGGGGGGGTAACTAGGCAGTTGTATCTACTGGCACAATGCTAATATATTATTCATATTGTCGGTTTACTATCTGTTCGACGTCCCTAGGAACTGGGCCTCATGAAATCCTCATCCTCTTATTTTGAAAGTATTCTGACCTGGCAAAGTGCCTTTTTGTAACAATGTAACAGTCCTATAGAGACCAATGTTGGTCATACTAGCATACTAGCATGCTAGTCATACTAGCATGACTAGCATGTGCACAGCTTTTGTTGGCAGTGGCTTCTTCTTGTTTCTTTCTAAACATAATGAACATACCGTCGGCATCCTGAGAGTTGGAGATTATATGGAGCTGGGATTTGGCCTGCTCTACATTAGGGGTCTCAGCGCAAAGATAATGTTATTCTGAGCGCCGTGGCTTTAGATAGCCAAAGTGCGTTTGAAAGAGCTAGCTTAATGTAAAATAGCAAGTTGGGTACGGGCTGCGTATGGCTTTTGTTTGCCGTTCCGAAAGCATTAAGTGTGACGTATTAAAGAGGGATACAGAAATAGCAAAATAGACAGAATACAAAGAAGGGAAATGTAGAACAGCGCTCAAGTTACAACCAAGTCATAAGCAGAAAGCTAATAGTAACTATGCGAATGGTATTTCTCACAGTAGACAGTAAGGCCAGCAAATTGCTAGTATAATTGTATCCTTTTTGTGAGCGTTTTGTTTCACTGCCATCATTGTGTTGATATCTTGTGTTTGAAATTAATTATCACCCTCATATGAGCAGAAAAATCTCTAAGCATCACAAAACTGAGGCTAAATTGAAATTTTGTATAATGGCTACAATCTGAACGTGAGGCACTTTTTGAGCAGAAATATAACGACACATTTTCATCATCATAGGATATATATCTTCAGCCATCAATTAACTTTTTGGGGATTTTCTTTCTTCTATATTCAAAAATATCATTCTGTGTTTAGTACCTCTTTCGTATTGGCGTTCCAAGCCTCTCCACTGTCAAGAGTCTGAGAATTCAATACCTTGTCTAGAGTTAAATTTGGCACACACACACACAGCCCTATTGGTGTGTAAGAGCATTATGCCAAAAGGCCCCATCCATCCCTCCACAAAATGAAAATCAAGTTCTCTAGGAGTCTTTACAAAGTGCTACGGGGGGGGGGGGGGGGGGGGGGGGGGGCATGTCCAATCCACCACTCGACGCGATTGGTCGACCGCACAAAAGGAGAGGAAGTGCATTGGAATCCTCCGGGAACGGTGACATCAGCATTCTAGAAAAAAAACACACAAAAAAAAGCAAATTGAAGGATAAATACACGCACAAGAAATGAATAAACATTATGACGTGTGTGTATACCGTCTCTTAAGCGTATCGGGTTATTTTAAACACATAACGTTGAAAACCGGTGCCCACTTATCCTCTTGAGAACTCTGTGACCATATAGTGAACAATTAATGAATACACAACGTGTTTACAGAAGCAAATACAGAGAACAAGTATCACTGCAGGATAACAGTCAACTTTACGCACGATTTCTGATAAAGAAAAAGCTCATCATCTCCATGTGTCCATTGTCAGGGCGTTACAATAACAACGTCCGCATTAATCCGGCGTCACAGTTTACATATTCACATTTTCAAATCCAAACAATATGCGGATAAGATTGCTTTCCACGTTTTAGAAAGATTAAAACACCCAAAGCAGAACCTGATAAAATAAGAGCCGACACGTATTGTGTCTGAGTGGGACTGCGTGTCTGTCTGTGTTTACTGTGCTTATGAATATCACAAAAACAAACGAGGAGAAAAGAAAAGGGCCCGGCCTAGGTGTCTCACTGCTCACCACAGCGTGTAGCATGAGCACGGCGACACACAAACACACAAACAAACACACAAACACACAACTCCAAAAGGGCCGTGTGCTCTTTATGTCGCGCGGCTCTCAGCGCTGTAAACCCCATCGTTCCCCAAGAACTCCCGCCTGGCAAGACTGGTCCAGGAGGAGTTCCCCTGTGCTGCCTCCTCAGCCCTGTCTAAATGACCCCCCCCCCCCCCCCCCCCCCCCCCCCCCCCCCCCCCCCCCCCCATGTCCCTATCCACGCAGTGTAGCGCAGTGTGCTATATTTAGTCTCTCTCTGGTCTCCCTCCAGTGCTGACAGTGGCGACCACTCTCTGCCAAGCCAGGGGCCCCGACCAGAACAGAACAGGGGTGTGGTGGTGTGGTGGTGGGGGGTGGTGGGGGGTGGTGGGGGGTGCCAACCAGGCCTTGTTTAGTCAGCCATTGAGCCGGGACAGGACCAGGGAACACACCGAGACAAGCCCAGCCAACCTGGGTGGCAGGAGATGGGGGCGGGGGCATACACACACACACACACACACACACACACACACACACAGTGAAAACAGGCAGGGACATGCACATGAAAGGAACGCAGGCAAAGAGGCTATAATTATGTGGATGACATATGCTTTAATGTGTGTGTGTGTCTTCCCAAAACACACTTGTGTGCAGACACACAGGAATCCATGGAAACACTGTTAACCCCTGCATGGCGCTGAGGTCACTCGGTGCATCTGTGTCTGTTTAACACACACACACACACACACACACACACACACACACACACACGAGACCAGACAGGAAGTGTTAAGCCCCCTAGCCAGTCGGAAAAGTTGGATACTTTTATTTTCTTCACTTCGTCGCCCCACGTTCATCCCTCGCCCCCAGCTGTGCCCCCCCCCCCCCCAACCAACCAGCACCCATCTTTCGATCGCTAGTCGTTTCTCCATCTGTTAGCTAATCGATGGCATAATGGCACCTCGGTGTGTGTGCATGTGCATGTGTGTGTGTGTGTGCGTGTGTGTGTGCGTGTGTGGGCAGGGGCGTTGTTGTTGTGGGACTACATTAAGAACCCTCCATTAAGGAGTGTTCCTTAATGACCTGTGTGTGACGACCCATGACCTATGTGATGACCCATGACCTATGTGATGACCCATGACCTATGTGTGTAGGTGTGTATCTGCACTGGAAGAGAACCAGCATCTGCAGAGCGACTCCACACTCACTCTTTCTTCGACTTGTACGTGTACACGTGCGTGCAAAACAAATCGATGGCCAAACAACGTTTTGGAAAACAGACCAAAAGGGCAGACGACCCCACCCACCCCCATCGCTGGGGAGGTTTCCACGTCCCCCCGGCGAAGGGTCTCTGGCGGGCGGGGGGGGGGGGGGGGGGGGGGTCCCCAACACACGGACAACAGCTGCTCCACGCGGCACTCTTTGGTTCACACGCATATAGTCCCCCGCGACCTTTGACCCCGCCGCTGTCAATCACTGTTGCCGCGGCCTGTGTGGCAGTTATGCAACAAGCTATTTATCCAGGTGTGTGTGTGTGTGTGTGTGTGTGTGTGTGTGTGTGTGTGTGTGTGTGTGTGTGTGTGTTGTGTGATTGTGTACATACCAGTATGTGCTCAAGGCTTTCAAACTAGAGGATACTGTTGCATGGTAACATGGAAAGTTCACCATAGGACTGTGCATATGAACACACGCATGCACATGCATGCACACAGACACACATACATAGTACAGCCACCCAGGCACGCACACACACACACACACACACACACACACACACACACACACGCTCTACTCTATTTAGAGCAGGGATGGGCTCTTCCCGCAGTGTGAGAGCGATGTGTTATTAAATCCTCTCCCTGGGAACGAAAGTGGCAGAGTACTGGGAGGGAATGCAGAGCGCTAGACACAGGTTGACCTGGCTAAGAGGAGGGGGGGGGGGGGGGGGGGAAGCTAAATACAGGGCAACAAAAGAGCAGGCCTGCTATAGCGAGGACAGAATGTATGCGAGGAAGGTGACGAGCGTGGCTGTGGAAACCATTGACGCGACCAGAGAGGTTGTTTTTTTCCATTGGGGAGGTTCCCCGCTACGTGGTTGGCTGAGATTTGCGTTCTGTCTAAATTGGCGGGTTGCATTTATTTAATGTCATTTTATTCACTTGATTTACTTGATACTTAAAATCATCAAAATAAGTCTTTTCATTTTTATGTATGTACGAGAGAGAGAGAGAGACAGAGAGAGCGAGAGAGAGAGCGAGAGACTGAGAGAGAGACAGAGAGAGAGACAGAGAGAGCGAGAGAGCGAGAGACAGAGAGAGAGACAGAGAGAGAGAGAGAGAGAGAGAGAGAGAGAGAGAGAGAGAGAGAGAGAGAGACAGAGAGAGAGAGAGAGAGAGAGAGAGAGAGAGAGAGAGACAGAGTGGGTGTGTTCTGCCACATGGGCTTGATGGAATGTGTCAGGACGGAAGAATGTAGAGAGAAAGGGAGAGAGAGAGAGAGAAAGGGAGGTGGGAAGATAGCGATGGAGGGGTTGAGATAGCGAGAGGATGAAAAGAAAAAGGAGGGCGAGGTCAATGAGAAAAAATGTACCAACAACATGCCTTCTCTCCTGTGAGCTCTGATTACATCAGCTAGTGAGGATAGGGTGCCTTTTGACCAATAAGGTCCAAACAACTGATCAACAAACAATCTCGAGGGTGGGAACATGCTTTATGTATATTTGCGCATGTGTTTCTAAGGTTTCTATGTACTTTGCTAACCTGAAAGGAAATAAAAGTGCGGAGAGTGTAAATATATACAGACGTATGGGACGTCCTGCACCCCTCTACAAAATAGAATACTGAGTGAAGGAAAACCCAACGAGGGCAAAGGTTTGTCAGTAATATTATCTCTCGCGCACACACGCACGCACGCACGCACACACACACACACACACACACACACACACACACACACACACACACAACATCGTGTCACAAAACCCAATTCCCACTCAAACAACTCAAGTGATATGAGCAGCAAGACGTACAATTATTCACCCTCTTACTACACCAGTTCTGCCAATTTTGTAAAGCGCACACACACGCGCACACACACACACACACACACACACACACACGTGTTGGGTGAAATGATTTACTATGGTGAAAGGTTGAGCAGGCTTGTTTCTCTGTAATTTCTGCGTAATGCTTAGAATGATGGTAAGAGCAACAACGATGCTCCACGCGCAGAGACAGACACACAGACACACACAGACACACACACCACGCAAGCTACCTCCACGCAAAATCAAGCAAATCCATATTTTTTCATAAGCTTTTGGTGCCTTTACGGACTGGAAAATGAAGTGTTGAAAGACAAGGCATTGCATGTAGGCCTATCAAAGGACCGCAGGGAATCGAACCTGCGGCCGCTATAAGGGGCGTTTCCCTAGCAGGTTGAGCCATTGAGCTGTGGATTTGTAGGATCTTATTCAATTCACTTTCATTTGTTTCACGACGGGAACCGGGTGGACTCGCTGGATCTTTTACGTGATTTTACATTGCATGACGAGCTTGTCAAAATAAAAGTGTTGAGTTCTTCGTCGGAAAGGTGAGACGGCGTGCGTTGAAGCCTGCCGCGCCCACACGAACGGTAATTACACACCAGGGTTAACGACAAGCCGGCGGCTATTCAAAATGCCACCGCAAAAAGTCAAACGCTTCACAGTTGATTTAAACCAACCAACTATGAACGTATCAACGAGCGTTGATAACCTGCGTCGGCCATCTCCACTTAGGAAAATGTTAAAGTAAAGTCACGTGAATGAAGGTATTTCTGGCTCATTCGAATGTCTCCTAAACGTCTAGGCTGTGTCTTCGTTGCGAGGATGCTTCCTAAATAGGTGGCAAAAAAAGGTGACATGGTGGCCCAATTCAGTAGGAAGGATAGGGAACATCCTAACTGGATGCCATATTTGGGCACTGGATGGTTCCTTGGTTGCTGTGGGACATCCCATAAGGCCTTGCGGCACAAGGACCAAGGTAAGCTGTTTGATTCCCTGTGTAAACCAACACATGTAAAGTCATAATTACAGGAATTGGTCAATGTACCGTACGGTTTATTGGACCGCTGTCGTGTTTCTTTCACTTAGTTATATTTATTGAATCATTTTCAAGTAAAACTAGAATCTTCGGCTCCCAATAGTAAATAGACGTATACCCAACGTGACCTTTTGGCCGCCCGTCCCGTGACCTTTTGGCCGCCCGTCCCGTGACCTTTTGGCCGCCCGTCACGTGACCTTTTGGTCACCCGTCCCGTGACCTTTTGGTCACCCGTCACGTGACCTTTTGGTCACCCGTCCCGTGACCTTTTGGTCGCCCGTCCTGTGACCTTTTGGCCGCCCGTCACGTGACCTTTTGGTCGCCCGTCCTGTGACCTTTTGGTCACCCGTCACGTGACGGGTGAGGCTGTCTCACTTCGTGAACACCTTTCACAAAGTAGGTGCCTAAGAAGTAAAGACGATTCCTCAATAGGTATCAAGGCTATAGGAAGCCTCCGCGCGACCGAAGCACAGCCTGAGTTTATCTCTAGCTCCCCTCACTGCTAACTAGCTACGACCACAATGCAAACAGCCAGGCGACAGATAATGTGGGTGTTTGATGAAGATGCTGTCTTGACTGTCGTCGCCCGGAGGACTGTGTATCGTAATATCCAATATTGTCCACAAAGCCAGGCTATTGGCTGATTACGGATTCATCATGATTTAAGGGTAGGATGACAGACAAAGTCGCAGCCAATCACAATGAGGGCTTGCGGGAGGGGGCGGGCTTTAAGGCTGCATTTGAAAATCTCAAGTCAGGAGTTCAAGGCAAAGCTGGTCTGGCATGTGTGTGTGTGTTTGTGTGCTGACGAGGCCCTGCAAATATTTATCTCCACTTTTTCGCCTGGTGTGTTCTCTTCCTCGACCCCGTCCCTTATAGCCTCGTCATCACACGTATTCCGTTGCCTCGGCTCCTCCCCCCCTCCCACCCTCCCTCCCTCCCACCCTCCCTCCTCCTCCCTCCCCCCCTCCTCCTATTGGTTCAGCCACCCTACCACACTCAGTCATGCGTTTTTTGTGATGGCGGAGTTGCTATTCTCTCATCTGCTTCAAGAGTCTCTGCTGGTGTTTTGGCAGCACAGGAGTGGAGACAGTGAAAGAGATATTCATCAAATTCAGCACAGAATGATCTGACACACACACACACACACACACACACACACACCATGTGCTGGTGATTCATCAAGTTGTTGGAGGGGGTGGTGGTGGTGGTGGGGGTGGTGGTGGAGGGGGTGGTGGTGGTGGTGGGGGTGGTGGTGGAGGGGGTGGTGGTGGTGGTGGGGGTGGTGGTGGGGGTGGTGGTGGAGGGGGTGGTGGTGGAGGATGTGGGGGTTGTGATGGTGGTGGTGGTAATGGAGGATGTGGTGGTGGTGGTGGTGGGGGTAGTGGAAGATGTGGGGGTAGTGGTGGTGGTGGGGGTAGTGGTGGTGGTGGGGGTAGTGGAGGATGTGGGGGTTGTGATGGTGGTGGAGGTGGAGGGGGTGGTGGAGGGGGTGGTAAGGGTGTGGCGTGCCTGACGGTTATTATGAACAGATTTACAAGGAGAACACTGAACACAACAAGGAGAGCGGCCGTAAACAACTTAGCAACACACGTGGAAGGAGAGAGAGACATAGAGACATAGAGAGAGAGAGACATAGAGAGAGAGAGAGAGAGAGAGAGAGAGAGAGAGACAGAGAGAGACAGAGAGAGAGACACAGAGACATAGAGAGAGAGAGGCAGAGAAACAGAGACAGACAGAGAGAGAGAGACACAGAGAGACAGAGACAGACAGAGGGAGAGAGAGACAGAGACAGAGACGGACATAGAGAGCGAGAGACAAAGACAGACAGAGAGAGAGACCTTTCTGTGGATAACATAAAACAAAAGTAGTATTTGGACATAACAAAGAGAGAGAGAGAGAGAGAGAGAGAGAGAGAGAGAGAGAGAGAGAGAGAGAGAGAGAGAGAGAGAGAGAGAGAGAGAGAGAGAGAGAGAGAGAGAGAGAGAGAGAGAGAGAGAGAGAGAGAGAGAGAGAGAGAGAGACACTTAATTCCCCAGTTGTCTCTTTATAGCTGCTCGTTTCTTCTTCTATGGTACATTCAATTTCCTGTCCTCCGAGCCGAGGCGCCCTAACGCGCTGATTAGCCGGAGTGGAGGAGAACATTGTGTTAAGAGGCAGCGAGCGGCTCTGTCAACACACACACACACACACACACACACACACACACACACACACACACACACACACACACACACACACACACACACACACACTCTCTCTCTCTCTCGGTCAACTCTCCCTAGTTAGCAAATACACGGAAATGCACACACACACAGGCACAGGCATAATTACACCGATTTTCTCCTACTCACACACACACACGCTCGTGGATACAGATCGCACACACTCGCACATAAAAGCACACAAGAGCAGGCACACACCTCTGCAACACGCATGCTGTCCCCCTGCGTCAGCCTCCCCCCTCTCATTTCCTTCAATCTGACGGAGAACTCTCTCTCCCTCCCTCTCCCTCCCTCTCTCTCTATCCCTCCCTCTCCCTCCCTCTACCTCTCTCCCCCTCTCTCTCTGACATTATCGAAGGGATGCATACTCAGTCTTGTAAGTGTTTTTATAGCCATGAGTTGGGTGTGTCTAGGTGTGTGTGTTCACATGAACCCTTTTAACAGGTTAAAGACAACAACCAACAACGCAGCCGTGCATCTCAACGAGGGAAAGGCGGCATCCATCCATACATGCACGTGCGTAAATGCATACATACAGACATAAACGGAGGCATAAGCGATATGGGCCGCCACATGTGGTCATACTTGCAGCCCCTTGGGAGTCACAAGCCGCCACCGCCCAGAAACCTACCAAACGGGTTCCCAGCTGCGACCGCACCGGGGATACCGGAATGTTCACTACACGTTCGGGAACGCGTCCGTGATCGCGATTCCATATCACAAGACTGTGCGTAGCTGTGAGGGCTCTCACTGACTCAGCAAAGTGTTGAGGCCCCCGTGCAAGGGTGAGGGCCGCCATGCAGGACCAGGGCCACACGTTGGGTAACCCTAACCTCCGAGCTAAATCTGTCCCTGTTCCTCTTCTTGCACACGCACACATGCACACACGCACACACACACATGCACACACGCGCGCGTCACTTCAATTCAAGCTTATTTGGTCCTTGTTCTTTTAATAAAACCAGTTGTGTGTCATGTTTCAGTCGTGCAGCTGTGTGGACTGCTTCGGCAGTTGATTGAACATGTAAAGCACATTGCGTACCTCTAGCAGTTTACCAACACAGATTCCAAGGGGAGGATGAAGTGTTGCATATGTATGTGTTGCAATGTGTCGTATATTTAACTAGACTACAAACCATGATACACAGATAAGGATTTTCCAAAGTCCTTCTTTTCCAGATTTATTATACAATTTCTGGGAAATAAAACCAATTGTTTTCATTGTTGATTGATCTATTATTGGCTGAAAAGCAGCCAAGAAAAACACATAAATTATTGTTTTCATTAATGACAGATAACAGCAAAAAGTAACCAACAGATGTGCATTTCTTAGGCAAAATGGACAAAAACACTAATCAAAACACTAATCAATGTATTTTCTGTCAACCAACGAATGATTAAACGAAGGTTCCTGAGAGCAACTCCTGATTACGTGTTAGACGTTGTGATTACAGGGTCGAGCAGGGGCCCGCGGGACTCAAATAGATCCAGTCCCCTGCTGCCGTCACACACGGTTCTACTGCTCCATGCATGGTTGACCCCTGTGCAGAAGCCCTCCACCATGTTCACACGCACGCACACACACACGCACACACACACACACGCATGCACACACGCACACACACACACACCCACACACACACAAACCTACGCACACACACGCACACACTCACACACACGCACATAAACACACACGCATGCACACACACACACGCACGCACGCACACACACACACACGCGCACAAAAACCCACGCACGCACACACACACACACACACGCACACTCACACACACACACACAAACCCATGTACACACACACACACACACACGCACACACGCTTGCACACACACACCTGCGTAGTGATGAAAACAAACATGATCTCTCTCACACCAAAGTGCGCACGCCTGAGTGCGTGCACGTGGCCCATGTGGCAGCTCATTAGCAGAACGTAATGCGCTTAGTTATCACCGACGCCCCAGTGGTGCTAAGCCCTGTACAGATAAACCCAGTTAGAGAGGAGCAGCTGAAGCACACACACACACACACACACACACACACACATAATCACTTATAGACAAGAACAAATCAACACCCATCTCAAGTAAATGGGAAGTGTAGACAATGGTCACTTTTAACTTTGACAGACAGAACACACACACACACACACACACACACACACACACACACACACACACACACTGAGGACATGTGAGAGTGTGAAACAAAGAAGAACTGCAAGTGTGAAAAACACACACTCACACACACACACGCGCGCACACAAATACACACATATTCACAAAAACGCTAACACAAAGTAAACAAGGATGGGAAAAAACAGTTTGACAAGCACACAAAACACTGTCAGAAGAACACACCACTAGTCCCATCCTCACACAGAATAAAACACCCGGAAACATCAGAGGACAGTGACAGACCTACAGGCTCACACAGAGGAGCTTACAGAGAGAGTGTGAGTGACGACGTGTGAGAGAGAGGAGACAAATAAGAAGGCGTGCAGGCTTGAAAGGGATGGAAACCCTTTCACCACCCTCACACACACACACACACACACACACACACACACTCATTTACACACACACACACACACACACACACACACATACACACACACACACACCCTCTTGCAGTGTACTCAGTAACCCCATCAAAGTAATAGCTGTTTGGTTGGCCGGCTAGTTGTCTGGCTGGCTAGTTCGCTGGTAGTCTGGCTAGCTGGCTGGTGTGGCTAGCCTGCTGCTTCTCTGGCTAGCAGGCTAGCTGTCTGGTAGTCTGGCTAGCCTGCTGCTTCAGTGGCTAGCAGGCTAGCTGTCTGGTAGTCTGGCTAGCCTGCTGCTTCTCTGGCTAGCAGGCTAGCTGTCTGGTAGTCTGGCTAGCCTGCTGCTTCTCTGGCTAGCAGGATAGCTGTCTGGTAGTCTGGCTAGCCTGCTGCTTCAGTGGCTAGCAGGCTAGCTGTCTGGTAGTCTGGCTAGCCTGCTGCTTCTCTGGCTAGCAGGCTAGCTGGCTGGTAGTCTGGGTAGCCTGCTGCTTCTCTGGCTAGCAGGCTAGCTGGCTGGTAGTCTGGCTAGCCTGCTGCTTCTCTGGCTAGCAGGCTAGCAGTCTGGTAGTCTGGCTAGCCTGCTGCTTCTCTGGCTAGCCTGCTGATTCTCTGGCTAGCTCAGTAATTGTCTTGTTACATTTGGTGGCTGTTTGGCTATGGACAAGTCGGCCTAGGAAGTGTAGGTAGAGGCCCGGTGCATGCACCCAGCACCCACATACGTCTCCTACCACAGCACACAATCAGCGCTCTGTGGTCCTGCGACGTGTACACACAGATGCTGGCCAGGTGCCAGGAACTCACACACACGCACACACACACATGCACAAACACACACACACACACACACACATATACACACACACATGCACAAAAGCACACAAACACACACATGCACAAAAGCACACACACACACACACAAATATTTGATAAATGTATGTGCTACAGTGCATCCACGCCTAGCTGGGGTGGTACAGTTAGCAGACTTAAAACAACCATTGTCGTGTTTATAAGCTCAAGTGAAGGCAGACATGCATTGCGGCTTTTCTGGAAACATCCACCCGTGCTCTAGTGAAATTATAATTAAACGACACCAACCCAGCCACGCCTTGTTCATTCATTCCCAGACGAAATAACTGACTGATTCATCCTTGAGTTCATTCATTCATGAGTTCATTCATTCAAATTCAAAAAGGCATTGGACTGACGGCCTGACTTCATACCAGCACAGATCGGCCCTTTCATTCATTCATTCATTCATTCATTCATGCGCTGTCCTTCAGCCGGCGGTCCGTCCGTCCGTCCGTCCCTACAGAGACGCCATCTGCTCCAAGGTCTCTGAGGCTCAGCAGAGAGGAACAGTCAGCGAATCAAGGAAACCAGGGCCAACGAATGAGCCCAAAGACAAACGCGAGAAAAAGTCAAGAGCGCGAGAAAGAAAAAGGGAAGGAGAGAAAGAGAGAGGCGGAGCAGGCTTGAGAGAGAGAGAGAGAGAGAGACAGAGAGCATACTTCCACATAGGAACCTACGTGTGTAAGCCTGCGTCTGTGTGTGTTTGTGTGTGTGTGTTTGCCTGACCTTGTGTGAATAAGAGTGAGTGTGTCCATGAGACCCAGTTCCTTAGAGGGTATGTACGTCATGCATGACTTTGTTTGTGTGAGTACATTCCTATGCATGCGTGTGTGTGGGTGTGGGTGTGGGTGTGTGTGTGTGTGTGTGTGTGTGTGTGTGTGTGTAGATCTTTGTTATGCCTATGCCTTGGCACTTAAGGTTACTCTGACCATGAGGGTAAGAAGTGGAACGCACTTTGGCTCTCTGCTCTCTTTCGAGCTGTCATTGGCTAGAAAACAGGTGAAAGGCTGTGTCTCTCTCTGTCATTGGCTAGAAAACAGGTGAAATGCTGTGTCTCTCTCTGTCATTGGCTAGAAAACTGGTGAAAGGCTGTGTCTCTCTCTGTCATTGGCTAGAAAACCCCCGTGTGGACCCACATGTGGATGCGTGGGGAACAGCCGCCACACGAGAAGGTAGACAGTTTAAAATGTCCGCTGGAATTTGAAACGAGATAGACAGACATATCAGGAATGGGACGAAAAGAACTCATAGCAACACACATATTAGTTACACGCACACATACACGCACCCACACACAAACACACACACAGCTGTGGTCTGTTCAGTGACACCTCTCTGATGGGCCAAGCTGCCAATGCGATTCATTACACACTGCTGTGTGTGTGTGTGTTTATGTGTGTGTGTGTGTTTGTGTGTGTCAATGTGTGTGTGTGTGTGTGTGTTTATGTGTGTGTGTGTGTGTGTCAATGTGTGTGTGTGTGTGTTTGTGTGTCAATGTGTGTGTGTGTCAATGTGTGTGTGTTTGTGTGTGTTTATGTGTGTGTGTGTGTGTGTGTTTGTGTGTGTCGATGTGTGTGTGTGTGTGTGGCTTTATGTGTATATGTTTGTGTGTGTGTTGGTGTGTGTGTTCGGTGTGTGTGTGGCTTTATGTGTATATGTTTGTGTGTGTGTGTGTGTGTGATCTGTTTGCCAAGTATCACTATGTGAATAAGACACCAGCCAATCACAACATGAGCAGCCTACTGAGACGCCAGCCAATCACAACATGAGCAGCCTACTGAGACGCCAGCCAATCACAACATGAGCAGCCTACTGAGACGCCAGCCAATTACAACATGAGCAGCCTACTGACAGACAGACAGACATACAGAGACAGACAAACAGACAGACAGAGAGAGAGACAGAGAGACAGACAGAGAGACAGAGAGACAGACAGAGAGACAGAGAGACAGACAGACAGACAGAGAGACAGACAGACAGAGAGAGAGACAGACAGAGACAGACAGACAGACAGACAGACAGACAGACAGAGAGAGAGACAGACAGACAGACAGACAGACAGACAGAGACACAGGGCCACGGAGCTCAAGGCAGATGGACCAAAATACTGATTGTGAGACAAATGCCAAAACTGAGGCACAAACAACGGAGGCGTTCAATTAACGAATCAAGCGGGAACGGGAATAAATGAATGACACAAACACACACACACACACACACACACACACACAGAGGAGTGCGAAAAAAAGGTGCAAATGGGGACGCTGGGGAGAGGCGGGGACTCGGGAGGACTAGAGTCACAGAGCCAAGACTGACGCCATTCAGTCTCAGAGAGAGAGAGAGAGAGAGAGAGAGAGAGAGAGAGAGAGACAATGAAGAGAACAGAAGAGAGAGAGAGAGAACAGAAGAGAACAGAAGAGAGAGAGGGAGAGAAAAGACAGAGACAGAACGAGAGAGAGAGAGAGAGAACGAGAGAGAGAGAGAGAGAGAGAGGAATGTGCTACTGTTGAGGAAGCATGAATCTCCCATCTCCTCGGAGAGAACAAGATGGCAGAGGCGAGCAGTCTCTGGTCTATCTGTCCACCACATCTGAGTCTGACGGCTTCTTGGTTGGCTTAGACTCAACCATTTGACCCAATTAAATCGGCCCTGTGTTTGCTCAATTGGCTGAGATGCGATACCGCTGCCACACAGTTTGCTTGCCTATAGAGCCGGCTCTTTGTTTGAACACAACACACGAGATTAAAAATGATTTGGGCGAATGTGAGATAACATATGTCCTCGTGTCTATGTGTGTGTGTGTGTGTGTGTGTGTGTGTGTGTGTGTGTGTGTGTGTGTGTGTGTCTGCGTAGGTGATGCCTGTAACGTATAGGATGGGTGAGTAGCAGTGTGTGTTACGTTTGGCCCCGGAAACGAGATCTGACACACACACACACACACACACACAGGAAAGCAGGCAGGTATACATTCTGATGCTATCAGTAGATCTAACCCGGTGTACTCAGCCCAACATGTGAGGAACTTAAGAATGAAGCCACTCAAGTCCCCTCCAACACACACACACACACACACACACACACACACACACACTTCAAGATCCTAACGATATCCACCAAGATCGCATCGAACAGGAAGTTGATTGATTAAATTACTGTGCGTGTGCACGCTTGCATGCATGCGCGTGTGTGCAGCTTCCAACTGATTTTCCGCCCGCTGTTAGCTGTTAGCTGTTAGCTCCCTCGGGCGTTAAGAGACCCACTCACTGATCGCTTCTTCTTCTTCCTCGGTTTTAAACCGTGTTTCTCGTGTATCACGCCCTCTCAGCGACTCTTTAACACAACAGAATTACAACACAATATACAGGCCTTGGGCTGGGGTAGGGGTGAAAACAGGTGTAGCTCAGGAAGTTAATTATGGGTCTGCAGGCGTGCCAGTGGCCATGATTAAGGTTATGAGGCACACCTTCCTCTACTGTTACACACTGTATAAGTGTATGTATGTGTGTATCTATAAGACATGATATCCCCTGGTTGAAAGTGAAACTGAATGGTTAGAGTAACGAACGACATGACTATGGGCTCTGGAGTCTTAACATGGCAGTGGAACAATACGAGATCCAGACACGGAGAGAGAGTATGATATCAGCCTGCTGACGGGCGACGCACACGCGCGCGCACGCACACACGCACACACACAATGACACACTTTATTTTCGTCAGTGGCGAGAGTCAGCCATGGGCGAGCGAGCAAGCGAGCGAGAGGCTGAGTGAGTTAAAGAGAGGAAAAAGATTAGAGACAAAGAATAAAACTCAGACAAT
>JACYXH010000783.1:222500-227500 GCA_026745465.1 Lota lota
GGCCCAGCGTGGCACAAACACTCACACACACAAAAGGATCATTCTAAGGAGAGGAAAGAGGGGGAGGAGGGGGGAAGGGGCCACTGTACAGAGGCATTTTGGAAACTGTGTGAGAGAAAACTCTGGCCCCAGCCTCACATTTACAGCCAACGTGTAACAACGTGTTTTTAATCTCTAGTGTCTTCCGTCATTATAAATAAAAAAACTCAAACGACTCCAGCAAAGGCTGGATATAATTTCTAGGGGCCTAAACACACACAGTCGGTATCAAACGCTCCACGAAAGGCGAGTGAACGCAACCAAAGACGAAATGGTCACTGAGAGAGAAGTCTCCTGGGGTGAGTCGGGTTCGAGGAGGAGCGAACACCGCTATCTAAACAAGACAGCTGTGTACGCCTCGCTCGCTCACCCAAGATACATTACTCAGCACTTTGGCTGCCACGTATAGATCCACCGTGACCCGACTTTCAAACTGACGCTCTTAGTCTGAAGTACGTGTGTCGGGAGGGTTTAACGAAGTATATGTACGAAGAAAAGGCCGGTCCTTATTTCTTATTTTTTATATGGCCTTATGGAGAACCCAGATCTCGGTCTCTGTCTGCTCACCAACACACACACACACACACACACACACACACATACACACACACACACTTACACACACACACTTACACACACACACACACTTACACACACACACACACACACACACACACACTTACAAACACACACACACACACACACACTTACACACACACACACACACACACACACACACTTACACACACACACACTTACACACACTTACACACACACACACACACACACACTTACACACACACACACACACACACACACTTACACACACTTACACACACACACACACACACCAAAAAGAATATACGTCCCGTCTCAAACGGCCAGAACTACAGCTACGGGGCCAACGGAGCTCAAACGGGAGTGAAAGAAAACAAGCACGTATAATGTGATATATAATATATATATAATGTGATATATAATATATCTATATAATGTAACATGGCATGACGTCGAAGCTAACCGTATCTCAGTCCGAGGATTAGCGTACATCAGACGCAAAATACAATTTGGACCGGTGTCTTTGCGCTAACCTGGCGCCAAGGACCTCTGCCTGGAAGTTATAGGCAGCGCGAGGGAGGGGCGGTCCGAGGGAGGGGCGGTCCGAGGGAGGGGCGGTCCGAGGGAGGGGCGGTCCGAGGGAGGGGCGGTCCGAGGGAGGGGCGGTCCGAGGGAGGGGCGGTCCGAGCGCACGGCACCATTGGGTTCCCATCGGGATTATACACCGGCACGCGGTGCCTGCGTTCCAACGCACGCGCGCCGGGAGTGGCTGGTCGAGGGGATGTTGCAGAGAAAGACCTCCACGGCGGGCGAGTGTGCGGTCTGCGATGTGTGTGTGTGTGTGTGTGTGTGTGTGTGTGTGTGTGTGTGTGTGTGTAGCGGCGTCCTACCCGTGCCCTCCTTGCTGCCGTTCTGGTGGCTGCGCAGCTCCTCCGACTTGTAGAAGTCGATGCTGGCGTACGTGTTGAGACTGGAGCCGCCGGCCCCTGCTCCTCCTGCTCCTCCCGCTCCTCCTCCTGATCCTGAAACAGAACCCCCACCAAGCAGGGCGAACAGGCGGGACGGGGCGGCCTGGATGCCCAGGGGCCCGTCCGCGGCCGGATGAGGTGTCTCCTTGTTGGCCAGGTCCAAGTCGATGTAGTTGAGGCCTTGCTCGACGCACAAAGCCTGGGCGATGGGTGACGGCTGTGGCCCGGGGAGGTGAAACTGTGCGGGGGGGTCCGACGCGCCGCCGCCCACGCCGCCGTTGCTGTTCCCCCGCAGCATGCCCTCGAAGCCGAGGCGCCGCGCCACGGCCTGGGCGTGCTCCGGGAAGAGGGAGGCGGTGGAGGAGCTGGAGGAGGACGAGGCGGAGGCGGAGGAGGTGGAGGCCAGGAAGGTCTCAGAGCAGTGGCGGCGGCGGCCCTGGGGGTCGGCCCGGATGACCTTGGCGCCGTGGTCGGGGTTGGGCAGGGGCTTGGCCGGGGGGAAGTCCAGCCCCAGGGACAGTCCCGGGACGGTGGGGTCCGTCGGCCGGGAGGGGGACGGGGCCTTGGGCGAGACGTTGGACGTCCTGGTGGAGGCGTCGCGGTTCAGGCTGAAGGCCATCTCGGTGTAGTCGCCGCAGGACGTCGGCGACTCGGACTCGCTCACCGGCGGGACGCTCTCCCTGCTCTTCCTCCGGGCCGGCCCTCCTCCTCCCGTCGCCACGACAACAACCACCTCCTCATCCTCCTGGCACGGGCCGCGGAGCTTGGGCGCCTGGGCCAGGGTGGGGGGGGTGTGGCAGGAGGGGGGGGTGGGGGGCGTGTGGAAGGAGGGGGGGGGTGGGGGGCGTGTGGAAGGAGGGGAAGCCCAGCGGCGTCAGGGAGAGCGGCGAGGGGCAGGGCGAGGGGCCCAGGTCCATGTTGACGTACTCCGAGGCCGCCGCCGGCGGGGGGGGGGTGAGGGGCGCCGAGGGGCTGCGGGACAGCGGCAGGAAGCCGCAGGCGGGCCGCAGCCGGCCGGGCGGCGGGGGCCCCCCGTAGCCGCGCCTCGGGCCCCCGCCGCCGTTCTTCTCCAGGCCCTTGAACTCGATGCTGACGTACTCCCCGGGGCTCTTGGGCTCCGGGGCCAGGGGGTTCTCGCGCACCCTGGGCAGCGTGTTGGCCTTGGACACGTCCACGAACAGGCTGACGGGCCGGCTGCGGGCGTGGCCGCCCTGCTTGGCCCCGCCCCCCCCGCCCCGCCGCTGCTGCTGCTGAACGCCGCCGCCGTTCGCCTCTTTGGAGGGGGTTCCTTTGGGCCCGCTGCCCGGGAAGCTCTGGGGTCCCGTGGGGGCCCGCTCCTCGCTCTCCCCGCCCAGGCTCTCGTTGCTGGCCGAGCTGGAGGAGTAGGAGGAGGAGGAGGAGAGGGAGAGGTGGCGCCCCGCCACCGACGCGGCCCCCCCGCCCCCCGTCCCTCTGCCGCCGCCCCGCCCCCCCGTTGGGCCTGCGGCCGCGGGCCCCCCCCTCCTCGAAGAGACCCTTGGAGGGGTTGTGCTTGTAGGAGCGGGGCAGGGAGTAGTAGGAGTACACCATCTTGGGCCCCGGCGGTGGCGGCGGCCCCCCCCCCTGCTGGGCCCCCGCCTGGCCCGGGTGGGGCTCGGGGGGGCTGCCGTTGGCCGAACGGGCGCTGATGGGCGACATGTTCATGTAGTCGCTGCCGGCGCTGCCCGGCCAGGCCCCGCCCCCCCCCCGGCCAGGCCCCGCCCCCCCGCTGGTCGGGCGAGCAGCTGCCGTGCGGCGACATCATCATGTAGCCGTCGGCGGGGTGGGGGGCCCGGATGGGCCGCGGCGGGGACACGCTGTTGTTGGGCGTCATGGCCATGTAGTCGTCCGCCGGGGTCTTGGCCCCCGGCGGCTCGCCGTCGGGGAAGGACGCGGCGAGGGGCCCCGGCGGCTGGGAGACCCCCGGCAGCATGGACATGTAGCCGTTGTCCACGCCGGGAGCCGGCGCCACGCCCCCTTCCCCTCGGAACTCCCCCCCCCCGGCCACGTCCAGGTAGCCGCCGCCCCCCGACGAGCCGCTGACCACGCCCGAGTCCCGCTGCGTGCAGGAGGAGGCGACGGAGGAGGCGACGGAGGAGGCGACGGAGGAGGCGAAGGAGGCGGAGGAGACGAAGGAGGCGGAGGAGACGGAGGACTCGCGGCTGGTGCTGCGCGACATGACGGCGTAGTCGGCCGAGTCCTCCTCCCCCGGGGCCGCCGGGCCCTCGCAGCGCCGCTGCCGGGGGGCCAGCCGCTCCAGGGCCATGGGGGGCAGGGAGGCCCGCTTGCTCAGCAGCTGCCGCTCCGCCTCGCACTCGCGGCTGGAGGAGCGCCGCAGCACCCTCTTGGTCTGGGCCTGGGGGGAGCCCACGCCCCCGTCCTGGGACGCCAGGGAGCTGGCCGCCGAGCCTCCGTCCGTGGTGCTGCCGCCGCGGACGCCGCACTGGCCCATCAGGATGTAGTTGGCCCCGGCCTCGTCCAGGGAGCCCGGGGCGGGGCCGGGGGAGGACAGGAGGCCGTGCTCCCCGGGGCTGGAGCCGTACTCGTCCGAGGAGCCGTAGTCGCTGGGCGAGCCCGACACCGAGGCGTGGTGGGAGGGGCCGCGGCCGTAGGGGCCCGACGCCGCCGCCGCTTGCCCCGGCGTCGGGGCCCCCGCGCCGCCGAACTCTGAGCCGTGGCCCGAGCTGGAGGACAGGCTGGGGGCCGGCGAGGAGATGGAGCGCATCAGGCCCAGCGGCGCCTTGGCGGCGGGGGCGGAGGACGAACGGGCCGACTTGGACCGCAGGATGGGGGTGCCGGAGCAGGAGCCGTTGGTGGCGGGGCTGGAGCCGGGGGGCCCCTGGGGACCCGCACACCCGCCCCCGCCGGCCCCCTCCTCCACCATGGCGGCGTCGCTGGCGGTGCGGGGCCGCGGGAGGCCGTGGCGGGGGGTGGGCGAGGCGTTGGCGGCCCCCCCCACCCCTCCTCCCCCTGCTCCGCCGACGGGGGGCTCGGTGCGGGAGCGGCGGGTGAAGCCCACCTGGCTGGGGGGCGGGTTGGGGTGGTGGCGCCGCGACGGCACGCTGATGGGGTTGGAGGCGGTGGCCCCGCCCCCCGGGCCGGAGCTGGACTGGGACTTGCTGCGCTGGCGGAACTCGTCGCTCAGCGCCTTCATGGCCTCCAGCAGGCTCTCGTGCATGTTCTGGGCCACCACCGAGTCGTCCACCTGGACACACACACGCACACACACACACACACACGCACACAGACACGCACACGCACACACACACACGCACATGCACACACACGCACACACACACACACACACACACACGCACATGCACACACACACACGCACACACACACACACACACACGCACACACACACACGCACACACACACACACACACACATGCACACACACACACACGCGCACAC
>JACYXH010000783.1:235000-257500 GCA_026745465.1 Lota lota
TCCCTCCCTCTCTACTCAGCCTTATGTTACCGTGGCAGGAGACACACACAGCTGTCTATCAGGTCCTCCATCGAGTGCCTGAAGCTGACCATTGTCCAAACGGTTTGCTTTGCTCCATAAGTTCCATATGTGCACCATTAGAGGCAGATGTGCGCGCGCACATCCACAGCCACACACAATATGTACCGTTTGACAAGGGGAATGCAGGTAGGTGTTCAAACGGTCTAATGACGCCACCATTAGCTGCCATGTTGCAGGTTGTAGACCAGCGAGGCCCAGAGGGTTTTGGGACCGGATAACATGAACACAGTATTAATTACAAAGTAATTACAGGAAGGGGATGTGTCGTTCTTAAAAGACAAAACTTTTATTTTGAAAGTGCAGAGGCCTACCCTTATATATATATATATATATATATATATATATAGCTACAAAAAACACCAAATAGCTATTAAAGTAACTCCCTAACAATGAGGTACAACAACGAACCTATGGGTAAAACATGTCATTTCCTGCCTCACTCTCCCCGATGGGTGTTCTCTCTCTGTGGCGCACATACTCTCTTAACCCCGTTGCCCCGAACCCGCCGACCTGCCTGACAACCAGGACTGGCTCCTCGTTAATGGGCCGGCATCGACCCACGACGATCGATAGGTCCCACCGTTAAGGATTACAGTGCATTAAAAGCAGAGGCCCACACAGCACGTGGGCTGAGCGCACTGGAAAGCCCTTCTCTCTTGGCTTCCACGCTAACTGCCTCCTCTCAGCCGCGAGCCCCCGGTTACCGACTGGGTCTGTAACCGGGGGGAGCGACCTCGTTTTGCATGACCGTGGTGGTGGTGGTTGTGAATGTTGGGGGTGGGGGGAGGTTATCAGGAGGCCAGGCCGGATAGCCTGTAGCTGTTGAATTAAATTACAGCGTGTTCAATCTCCAGCCCGAGCTTTTTCTGCAGAGGAAGTGACCCCGGCGTTGGAGCTCATCAGCCCAGATTTAGGCTCCATTATAGCACTAAGGGGTCGGAGTTCAAAAGCACTCGACTCCACCCCCCCCCCCCCCCCTCGGCGATGGTCATGTTAAGGGGTCGACTGCTGCTGGCGCCTCGTCGGTTATTGCCGTGACGTCGTACCGTCGATAGCGCGTCGGGAAATTACAACCATTTTAAACAAACAGCCAAATTGCTAAATGTGGCGAGCTGACGTCTGCAGGGCCGCTGATAAAGGAACGGCTTCGCGGTCGCCGCGTAGCAACGGACTGCGTTGTGACTAACGCTGGCCCTATAACAAACAAACATCAGACTGATGAAGCCATCTCTCACCGGCCTTCTCAGATAAGCCGCGCCCTCAGAATCCCCCCCCCCCCCCCCATCTGACCCTGGACAGTAATGACGGGCTAATTAGGGCGATGAGCCGTGCTTAAGCGAGGGGTTTAGCTGCTGATCGCCAGACTTGGACAGCGGGCGGAAGTGAGAGTGAGTCAGACCTCTCCCGGCGAGCTAAACCCACCATACCGGATAAAAATACCACCATGGCGGCCACAGATTCTATCGCTTCTGCGTGTTTACCTTTTCAGTTCGGCCATGACTGTGTGCCGGCCTGGTTTTGCATGTGTGTGTGTGTGTGTGTGTGTGTGTGTGTGTGTGTGTGTGTGTGTGTGTGTGCGTGCGTGTGTGGACCTGCGTCGGCATGACTATTGTTTGTGAACAGGTCCTCAGAATGTGTTGGTACCCCCCCTGCCCCCCCCCCCCCCCCCCCCCCGCCCCGCCCGCACCGCGGCCCTCACATCTAGTCACAAGTCAACCTTTTACACACCAGACTTAGCGGCTAATAGCAGTGCAAACAGGAGACCTGGCACCCCGTCCAGTACGGGCCGAAGGGGCCTAGCCGGACTGAATAAGTAACCCCTGGTATCAGTGTTTGTTTGATTACCGCTCGCTTTGGGAGGGAAGCCGCTGTGCTATTGGCTTTAGCGGAGCTTTCCTTGGGCTTCCGCGGGCTCCAGGAAAAAAACATCACGGCGTGTGTGTTTGTCTTATTCAAAGTGTTAGTTATGCGCGCATCACCGTGCGTGCGTGCGCGTTTTTGTGATCTCGACAGCGCGAGGTTACACATGCGCATATGGTCTCACAGGTCTTAAGATGTACCCATACATTTTCCCACACTAACAATACATAAAGCTTGAAGCACACACACACACAGACTAACACACACACACAGACTAACACACACAGACTAACACACACACACACACAGACTAACACACACACACACAGACTAACACACACAGACTAACACACACACACACACACACACACAGACTAACACACACACACACACACACAGACTAACACACACACACAGACTAACACACACAGACTAACACACACACACACAAAACATTAAATGAAACTGACTCCCCTTCATGCTGTGGCAGCCACCACTCAGCACTCAGTGACCCCATTTCAGATGCAAACTGCTCAGAGGACGTGGTGAACTTGTACATCACTGTCACCTTGAGGGCGTGGTCTATAGCAGCGCTTTTCAACCTGTGGTGGGTTAGGGTTTGTTTGTTACTGTACATTTGTTACTGTAGGCCGCCTACACGAACAAATTGACAACGGTAGAAAAAGTAGGGGTTCAGTCAATACAGTATTATGGCTTGTTAAAATAAAAACAATAGTGTCGCTGTGTGCATTTCATCACGTTTTCCATTGTAATGTTTTGCGTTAATTTGTGGTTGCTCAATAAGCACACTGCGACAATAGGCATCATTGCTGGCTTTTTCTCTCCACTGATAACTAGCTGTCACTCTTTGCTCAACCAAAAGTGATCTCTTTTTTTACCGTTTGCCTGTGAGGCGAAAGGCTGTGATGAACATTAGGCGCCTCACGTCAAACGTTGGGAACCACTGTTCCCCCCCCCCCCCCCCCCCCCCCCCCCCCCCACACACACACACACACACACACACACACTCGCTCTGCAACCGGGGTGGGAATACTTCTGGCCGCCACCGCACTGACATTTTACAAATGGAGGGTCGTCGTGTTACTCTTACATACTTTTCATTCAAAAGCCAAGTCACACCCCCCAGGCGTGCATGTTGTGCCCGCGGGGAAGGAGTTGCTACCATGAGGCTCATGGATGCAAATGGTAAACCGAGAGTCCAAAAAGTGCCATCAAGCAGTCGGACTTATGTATGTTATTGCGTTACAGCTTATCATCTATCTTCGAATGAAAATGTATTTTATTTTGACGGTGGTCAGCTACTTCCTGGGGGGTCTATATAATATATATATCTATATATTTATTTATATAATATCCAGTTGACATAGTAGTACCCTATATATACACACCCTATATATATATATATATATATATATATAAAGTCGCTCAGGGTTTATAGTGTTGACTGCTCGATTTGCCAGTGATGAAAAGATAGAAAGGTTTTGATTTAAAATGCTTATTCTGTGAACTTGGAATTGTGCACTGGAAGAAAGTACACTTTATCAGACCAATGCATGTTTTACTCTCATCATAGTGCTAATGCTGCCGGAGTCTCATATTTTTTCTTTTTCTTCTGAGACTCCAGACCGCACGAGAAGCATGCAGTCTGTTCATAGTCTCGTGTGTGTGAATATGATGAACCAGTTCGTTTCAGTATCAGGCAAAGTCTTGTCCTAGGCAAAAGGAAGAGATGTTGGAAGCCGTGGTAAAGTCAGGACGACAAATGACAGCCATCCCACTAAACCATTTTGTCTGTGTATTCTTTTATATTTACTTATACCTTTTTTATTACACGTCTTCAAGCTCATAAACAAGCCAAGGGTTATTTTGGCTGACGTTTATTGGTTGATATTGAGTCGGTTTTATGGGAGAATAAAATGTTTGCAATGGGAGTAAAACAGCTTCACATGTATATCCAGGACCTTAAATGGGTCAAGTGCTTATGCTTGTCGTAGCCTGGGTCTTAATCTTATCAGCTCATGGCTGTAACCCGTTGAGGAGGGTCGATTACAGGTGAACAGATAGGAGTGAACCGTACGTCCTTAATTTGGCCTACTTAAACTCTAGCTATGTGTGTCCTGAGTCCAAAACAATGACCTTTTCCCACCAAAAAAAACGAACTATATTGCTGTCATGGACATATTCAACTACATGTCTGATAACCACATACACATGTCTGCAAATGAATGTACGCATTTTTACAAGGTAATGCCCGTATGCATGTGTAGGCATGTCTGTGAGGCATGGGTGTGTGTGTGTGTGTGTGTGTGTGTGTGTGTGTGTGTGTGTGTGTGTGTGTGTGTGCGCGCACATCAAGACTTCACCTCATCTCACACGCGGAGCCCTTAAACCTGAAATAGTATATAGGAGCCGGCTCAGAAGCCACAGAAGCCACAAACAAACCCAAAACAAAGCCATCTATAGTTGAGGAACACAACACCGGCCCCCCAACACAGACGGGGTGGGGGGGGGGGGGGGGGGGGGGGGGGGGGGGGGGGGGGGGGCAGGTCCTTCGCACGTTCACCACCGACCGGTTCCGTTGTGCGGACGTCGGACCCTTTTATTTAACGGCGGTTTTAACGCTGGCATCTGTGTTTTTTTATTTTTTTATTTTACTGCCAACAACTGGAGACGTCCCTCGGTGACCCTTGACCTCTCGGGGTCTCACGGCCACGCTGAGAGCGATCCTCCGGACGCAGCTGTTTGGTTGTGTTGTTAACTGTTGTGGAGTTTAATCGACTCCCTTTCAAGCAAAGTGTGTGGGGAGTTCGACGTAGTATTTATTATACCTCCCAGAGAGATGTTTCAAGTTCTCAAGACACACAGGAATTTGTTCCCGAGAGACTTGGCCGGCTGATAGTAAATAACACAACATTTACAAACGTTTCCGTTTTGTCCTACTTTTAGGGCGCGTGTGTGTATTGTCTCGGGCGTGAGCGGTGTGTGGAAAGTTTGGGAACACTTTTAGCGAGAAATTATTTGTTTGACAAATACAGCCACGTTGACATCGCTTTAGGCCTTGCAGTGTGTAATGAGGGCTTATGCATTGTGCATGCAAACCAAACTGCTGACATTAACATGACTAAACCGTGTGGACAGCGCACACATAGTTGAGTTGATGTATGCAGTGTGTGGCTTAAATGACAATGTAAATTTTTGGTACTACACCATATAGACAATAGTGTATACTATATATATATATATAGACTCTACAATAGCCATAGAAACTAAGCATTCATTTTATTTAAGAACATAATGACTGTTCTTTATTAATGACATTATTATAATGGTGTGTTCTCTCTCTCTCTCTCTCTCTCTCTCTCTCTCTCTCTCCTCTCTCTCTCTCTCTCTCTCTCTCTCTCTCTCTCTCTCTCTCTCTCTCTCTCTCTCTCTCTCTCTCTCTCTGTGCAAATGAACAGCAGTCAGAGAGAAGCCTAGTACATATAGGTAACTACATATAGGGTTGGTTAGCTATGATGCATAACTTTGCACTGTCTTGTAAATCCTGTTTTGCAGGTTTAAACTGACCGTAGTCATGATTAAGGTGGCACGACATCAATGAGATACAGGTGAATACGGCATAATAAAACCCTTGGCTGAGACAGGAACAATAAACAGTCTCATGTGCAAGATCCTTATTTTATTTACCTTTGTAAGTAGATTCTAAAACACCGCCTGGCTTAAATGTTTACCTCAAATGTGCAAAGACGTTGTTTCTCAACCGGTGGGCCGGTGGAACTTAGGGCTAAATAATATCCTGTAATAAATATAAGTATGAATAAGTCCTGGATTCTGCATTCTTTCACATTTGGAAATTGCGCTTTGAATCCAATTTATTTTATCCAAGTTTGAATTCTTTATTTCAAACAAACATGCTTGCCGATGCTTTATGCATCTGCAAGTCCTACCATAACAATGTAACTCTCCATACCGTAAATCTAAACTCAACTTAAGCCTTGCATTAAAAGGCAGTTTCGTAATCCATCCATCCAGCCATCCATCCATCTAGCCAGCCAGCCAGCCAGCCTTGCTCACCCCCCCCCCCCACCCACCCACCCTCCCTGCTGATTCTTTATAACCCTCCCTGCGGGGTGGCTAATCAGCTGCTTTATGTGATGACACATAACGAGCAACAGGTCATGTGGGAGCGACGAGCACCTTGGACCCGTGGATGGCTCCCATCTGCCCCGCGTTGCATCACCACGCTCCCCCCTGCATCACCACGCTCCCCCCTGCATCACCACGCTCCCCCCTGCATCACCACGCTCCCCCCTGCTTTACCGCTGGCTGTACGGGACTAGCCTGGGCTGACCGGCTGACTAACAGGTGAACCAGTGTTGCTGTGCTCACCGCTATTGGCCCAAGACAGCTGTGTTTGCACAGGCTGTCTGATAGCTTCTATCTGAGAAAAGTAGCATGGGTGGGTGGGTGGTGGGTGGGGGTGTTAAGAGGTGGGGGTAATGTGGTGGCGAAAGCAAAAATAAATAAAAATAAGCCACGATGATATTTACCTTGGAAATTAGATCGATACCAGGCTGAAAAACGTTGAAATATAGTAATGAGATGTCACTTACGATATGGGCGGAATAATATGCTCATTGTTTGGCTCATTGACGGTGTGTTCGTTTTTACTCGTTCCTTCATCATCGCCGCACGCCCAGAGGCAGATCCAGATGCTGCTGCAATAGTGACAGTTGTGTACCTTCTCTGATTGGGATCAATGCCTGTATGTATACGGCCGTGTCAGCAGAACAGAGCGCTCAAAGTAAACAGAAGGCAGGGGGTGTGTGTGTGTGTGTGTGTGTGTGTGTGTGTGTGTGTGTGTGTGTGTGTGTGTGTGTGTGTGTGTAGACTTTACCATTACCATATGCGCAAACTCAAGAATCGGGACAAGTCAGGGGACGGAAAAAAAGTGAATAAAAACCAAAGAAAAACATTGCTTTCGTTCGTTTTGAAAACCCGCCAGTTCTGAGGAGCTCTGCGAGAACATACCTGGGCTGAGTGTCAAGTATGATAACGCGTTCTCTCGCGGTGGTGGCGGCGCGGACATGGGGGGGGGGGGGGGGGGGGGGACAACTTTGCAAGCTCATGTTTAGCAGTCGTCGTACTATCAACGTAACGGTGTGTGCGTTATAAACGTGGTCAAGCGTAAAGAAGGTTACAACGAACCATGCATCCGCACGTACTGGGTCGTTTCAATGTCAACAGTGGCCATGCACACTGCACGCTGTCCTTATGCACTGGAAGGCATTAAGCTACTTGACTGTAATTGGCAAACAAATAATTGCTCGCTAAAGGTGTTCCCACACACAGCTCATCCCGACATGTCCTGATGTGCTGCCGCTTTGGCGCAGACCTCTGCATTGCCACGTTCTCTTGCAGGAGCATATGGTGTGTGCGCGCATGTGTGTGTGTGTGTGTGTGTGCGCGCACGCGCGCGTGTAGCCTGTTTCGCTTACTTTTGCATTGCAGGTCCACCATGGCCTGGTACCATTCGTCCTGGTCTGCCTCGTTTTCCGCCGCGATGGCAAAACTCTCCGCCCGAGTGTACAGCACAATCATGTGCTTGTTCTTCGAGTCGGCCCGCTTGTTGATGTTGAAACACGTCTCGAGCACCAGGGCTTTCTTCGGGATCGGAGCTTTGCCGCGGAATTTCTTCTCGCTCTCGTAGCACTCGAGCCGGGCCGCGCCGCGTTCAGAGGCCGCCCGGAGCACGAAGTACCGCCGGTGCATGGACTTCTGTTTGCGGAGATAGCCACTTTTCCGAACGTCCTCGCAGCTTTGCTGCTGTTCGCTCGTTTGGTTCTCCATGATGCCGCGCTTGTTGCTGTATCTGTCCAGGCCCCGAGACAAAAGCGTCAAACAAAAAACTAAACAAAAAAGACCCGAAATGTGGAAGACTTTAGGAGTTTGGCATGGCCATTTAAACACCAGAGTCCGCTCCCCTCCCTCCCGTCAACGCCTGCATGTGGAGGGAGAGGTTGACCTGAGTGGCTACGTTAGCTAGCGAGCTCTACATATAAAACGAGCATGTAGTAGTAGTAGTAGTAGTAGTAGTAGAAGTAGTAGTAGTAGTAGTACTGGTAGTAGCTAACGTTAGGTTTCTCTCTCCTCTTCGTCCCGCTACGGCGCAGTAGGACACACCGCCGTGGCTCCGCGAGTTTTAGAGCCGCGCACAGACGAGCACATGCGGCGCCGTCGGCACGAACCCCCTCCCCTTCCACAACTATTTCGAAACGCTGGGGCTGAGAGCACTTTAATCCCATTTACCCCAAACCATCACGCACACACAGTGCAGCGACTAGACTTCGCAGCTCCTACTGCTGTCTGCCAGCCCCCCCCCCCCCTCCCCTTCGTTTTGCTGTGGTGTGGCGGAGGAGGAGGTGGTGGTGGAGGCGGCGGTGGTGGTGGAGCCGCTACCGTGGAACGCTGTCAATCAACGCCTGAACAAGCCAGAAAGAACAGCACTTTTCCCTCGGAGAGCTGTGTGTGTGTGTGTGTGTGTGTGTGTGTGTGTGTGTGTGTGTGTGTGTGTGTGTGTGTGTGTGTGTGTGTGTGTGTGTGTGTGTGTGTGTGTGTGTGTGTGTGTGTGTCGGAGTCGGATTTCATTGAGTGTTAGTTATGCTGCGTCTGGACTCATTCTGTCGCCCGTTTTTACAATCATTGTGAAACATCTCCGCGTCAAACACACGCGTCACGTTGACCATACATACAGCCGTACGTGAATTGCACATAATACCGCTTAGCAGTTACTCGAACCACACGTCGAGCAGATTTTTTATTCTAAACCCAACATACCATTAATTTAGCATAACGTTGCAATTATTATTCCTACGTACTACTAAGATTTGGTCTTCATTAGAATACATTTTCTTCAGCGCATCGCCACAGAACGCGAGTTCACACGGCTGCGGTTATTGTGTTTTACGCATGTAAAATTGGCAGCATCCAACAGAACACCAAATCCCTTTAAAGAGCTAAGCCGCTATTCTTTCAAAAAATAATGCAAGCTCTCCCTGTTATGCAACATGCCAACCCAGTAACCTTCTGCACAGGGTGAGGGAACACTGGACCACAGACGCCCCCTGCCGCACGAATATAGAACTGCGGCCTTGAGAATGAAGGGCCAAATAAACTTTTATTTGCCTAGTTGTCCTAGTGAGAACACATTCGTCGTCACACTTTATGTAGAACCAATATTTGACCACTCATTTATATATATTGTGAAGAGTTGTTAGCTTTGGGGTCAGCGTGTTTCTGACTCAGTACATTTCTATTTCAGCGTGGCAGTTATTTTCTGTATACTTCAGCTATAAACGAAGACCTAAAAAATACACAAAAACAAATACTCAAGACGACAAGGTAAAGAAGCAAAACCGAGTTTATGAACACAAGTCTTTACAAAGACCTTCTTGCATGGATCTCTCATGTCTTTTGATTTATTTTTCTTCAACGTAAAAGAATAAATCAACAATAAAATCCGCCCAAACGTGGTCGCCCAGAGAAAAAAACGAGGAACATTTTGGTCCATTTACATGAAAAACAGCGCACACATATATGTTTACGTATCCCACAAATTGCTTTTACATTCAGTAGCATCTCCTCTTAGCCCTCGAAGCGCGCATGCAGCCTGAGAGCGCAATAATAATGGATGGGTACCCACACATAGAAAACATGACGCTCCACATACACACAAACACACACACACACACACAAACCCACACCACGGAGAGAGAAGGAAATAAAGCCCAGCCTGCCGGTCTCCATGTCCCTTTCCATCGCTCTCTCACTCTTCATTCCCCCATTTCCAACATGTATCTACTAGAGGATGTTCAGGCTGCTTTGGCCTTGCTTGGGTCTCTTGAATCCCCCCCCCCCCCCCCCCCCCCCCCAACAATAAAATACAAAGGGAGCCTGTATTTCTCACACTGTAGAATCCCCTGCCTGCAGACAAGTAGTCAAATAGGCTTTTGATTCGAGACACATTTTTGGGATGCTTGCTAACCGGAGAATTTAGCCGGGACGAAAATGTAATAAAAGATGCAAGCGGAGGACGATGTGGACGGGCTGGCTGTCGGACACAGGAGCAGAAGATGGACGCAGATAGCACTGTCTGTGTATGTGTTTCTCTTTGTGCGTTTCTGAATGTGTGTACGTGCATGTGTGTATGCCATATGGGTACGAAGTTCCCGTGTGTGTGTGTGTGAGACCGTGTCTCACACACCTCTGCACGTAGTTAGTCCTGTCAGATGTTGTCGTCTCCTCCTCCTCCTCCTCCTCAGATACTAGAGGTTTCGGTTTGTTGTTGATTTGTTTTTGGTTGGCACTCCCTGTAGAGTCGTGAGGTGACTTCGATTGGCACATACACACCCCCCCCCTCTCTCTCTCGTGCACCACGCTGCCGCACCAGTTCTTGTACACACATTCACATTTATGCCCTGGGGGAATGCAACGTGCACACACACAAATAAAAATGCATGTTCACATAGTCACTCACACACACGGCGTCAACACAGACAGGGAAGGAGGGGACGTAGCCCCCTTCTCTGAGAAAAAGGGGTGGAAATACTTTGGAGGCATTTGAAATGGCGACAGCTCCTCAAGTTCACTCCTCCGATACGCCCTTCCTCTGCTCCCCTCCCTCCATCCCTCCCTCCTCTCCGAGGCGCGTGGGGGAGGCAGCAGCGGGGGGGCGGGTGTGAGCGAGAGGCTCCAGTATCAGATGAAAGGATTCCGCGATGTCCCTCTGCTGGGGTAAACATTCCCCTGGGAAGAGGAAGAGAAAAGAGAGAGAGAGAGAGAGAGAGAGAGAGACAGAGAGAGACAGAGACAGAGACAGAGAGAGAGAGAGAGAGAGAGAGAGAGAGAGAGACAGACAGAGACAGAGAGAGAGAGAGAGAGAGAGAGAGAGAGAGAGAGAGGAAGTTACTGCACTTGCTCTTTTATCTCATCGGGAAAAAGAGCATGTGAATCGAAAAAGAAAAAAGACGGAAGGAAAAGAAAAAAACAATGATCTACGTACTTTGCCCCCCCCCCCCCCCCCCCCCCCCCCCCCCCCGCTCTACTACTACTACTACTGTGCCTAAAGAGCCAGCTGAAGTGTGGGCTCTGTATGCACCTCTCTTGCCCGGGTCTCTGGCTTGTGAATGGGGGTACTCACGGTGAACGGGTTCACCGACATGGGCCGGGGGGCTTTGGGCGGTGCGTCCGTCGGGGGGAAGCAGGCGAAACCTGAAAGGGGGAAAACAAAGAACACAAAGCCATGAGGGGCACCGCGTCCACACACACACACACACACACACACACACACACACACACACACACACACACACACACACACACACACACACACACACACACACACACACACACACACACACACACACACACACACACACACACACACACACACACACACACACCATTATTTCATAAGCTAGAAAGCATGTCAATCAGTGGTGTGAGGAGTACCGTTAGCCTCCTGATTGCTTCCTGAATCATGAGGATATGCATTGTGGGAACTTTGGGCAGGGAAGGCAGCCGAAGGCGGGAACACCGAGGTGGGCGAGGGGTCGAACGCGCCAAAATCACCTTCAAAACAAACAACAAAGATATTAACTTGGACAATTCTTGGCACCAAACCAAAAGCGGTTTATCACCCGTCCTACGAATGATGTCCACGGTGCAATTTTATATATTGTTTTACCTGCACCCATAAATATGAAATAATGCAAATTCTGATTTTCAGAGGATTCACTTCATTTAATAAACGGGAAAAAGGTTGCCACGCAACACATGCCCTCCCTATACTCCATGTGCTTCCTTGTTCACTGGTCACCTATTGCACCCTAGCCTTGAGAGAGCTGCAAAAAGCCACGGAGTGACATGGAGGCACTAGGGCCGTGGGGGCGGTCTCTCACCTGCGGGGGCGCTGAACGGGTTACTGGGGGACAGGGCGGAGGGAGGCAGGGGGGAGCCGGGGCTGCTGGTGGCGCTGAACGGGTTGGGGAAATCTGAAACACACGGGGTGTATACCTCTGGGGTTAAAGCCCACACTTCCCAGTCTGCGGCGCCCGCTCATCGTTTGTTTATCGCTCCTCGCATGGACGGTGAACCGAGGCCGAGAGTGTGGGCACAGGCCAGCGTTTGGCAGTGGGGGTGTTTGACTGGTGGAGCTACCTACTTGCGAATGTTTGCGATCCGGGCCGTGCATCGACGCCGGGAGAGCTGGGGACGAGAGAGGAGGGCGAGAGAGGAGGGAATGAATGAAACGGCGGGAAAGGAAAAAGAAGATCCTGTTAGTAATGATGACGATCCGGAGTTAAGGGGACTTATTTACTGATACTGTATTTGTACCTGGCAGGAGTGGAGCTGGACGAGAGCCTGTTTCCAAAGAGGGCGTTGTACTGAGGCGGGCCACTAGGTGGTGCTAAACTCAAACAGAAGCACACAAAACATAAATTACAGCAATGCATTTTTAGAAAATGCAGTACGATCATTCTTCAGTGTGTTATAGGTCTCACGGATAGGGCGTGTAGGCTACAACATACTTTTAATAAAAAAAAACGGGATATATGTATACCATATACATTCATCTCCGTGCCAATGAGTCATCTCATAGGTACAATTCTGATGTAGTCATGGGGATACAAACAGTCATAATCTGGTACAGTTGTGCATGCCGTGGTCCCTGTCCAAATAGTAGCAAGGTCTTTTGAACAAATAGATTGTGCAATGAGCAACAAAAAAAGAAATCACAAAGGGGATAATTCACCCCCTGAAAGCCTTGGCATTTTCAACAAGGACATTATGCAACTAGGTTGAGTTGACCGTGACGCACACACACGCACACACGTGCACGCACACACGTGCACGCACACACGTGCACATGCACGCACACACGTGCACATGCACGCACACACGTGCACATGCACACACACAAACTCTCATAACCTACTTCTTCCTCTCCCAACAGAGATTAAGCAATATAAATCAATACCTTTTTTCTAAGCTTGTAACCATGATCGATCCGAATCAGACGCATTCTTCTCTGTTCACAAACCGGCAGCATTTTCATTTGTTCTTCAATTGCTTAGTCATAAAATAGAGATTGCATTCTTCCATTTCAATCAAATTACGCTGATTTAAATTGTATCTCATGCGCATTTTGAACCGTTTTACATAAATCAGGGCCAATCAGAACAGAGGCGTGCCCCTGAATTATCCAATCGGATTTCAACAAGGGGACGGGGGGGGACAGACCGGTGGAGCCGTAGCCAAACCAATTGGCTACGGCCCCGGACACAAACACAAACAAGATGGCCTTGTGTTCCTGTGAACACAAGGGAGTTCTTGTGTGTGTTCACGCATACCACACCACAACCCCATCACACATGCGCCACTCCTTACCGGCCGCGGGGCAGGGGGCGGGGACGGGGGCGGGGCCGGGGCAGGGGGCGGGGCCGGGGGCGGGCTCGCCGAACACACTGTCCAGCTGCGACACGGCGGCGTACTTGTCCTGCGAGCGGTCGCCGGGTGCGGGCGGAACCGACGGCTGCTGTTGTTGTTGTTGTTGTTGTTGTTGTTGGGGAAGCTGGGACGGGTGCTGCTGGGACAGGTTGTGGGACTGGGTGTGGTTGTGGGCGTGGCCGCCCTGGGATACGGTGGGCGGTGGGTGGGCGTGGCCCAGACCGCCAAAGTCCACGCTGAGAGACTTGGGGAAGGCTCTGAAGGGCCCCGCCGTGGCCCCGGGCCCCGTCACCATGCGGCCTGGATCGAGGAAAAAAAGACAAAAACAAAAAGGAGGGGAAAGACAAAGACGGGTTGAGAGGTGGATAGTTGAGACTTGTTTCACCGCTGTTATGGAGTTATTCCCTCCTCAGAACGCCAAGACACACACCCTCTGGTGGCATGGCAACCGCTTTAATACACATTTGACTTGTTTGCTCTAATTTGCGTAATTTCCACGAAAAAAGAAGCCGTCCCCGCATAAAGAGACACAAAACCCTGAGAGACAAAGCCGCCGTTATCTCATGCTGGCCTTGCGAGCTACTGAGCGCATGTGCGTTATTAGGTTAGCGTTGCCGCTAAGCGATGATCACATGCTTTCATCATGGCCTCCGCGATGGCAACCAATCGGAAGTGAGCAAAGCTGCGGCGTGGAGCAGGCAGGAGTCTCAGGGACGATAATATCCGTGCGTTAATCACATTACGGGGGGGGGGGGGGGGGGGGGGGGGGGGTCCGGAAACATTGTTGGTTACAGTTCCAGTGGCTTAGGGAGGGGGGGGGAAGCAGAAGCTGTGTACAAACAAAACAGCCACAGAGCATGCGATTAGGCAGCTAATAAGGATTGACCTAAGCAGCCCCCCCCCCCCCCCCCCCCCCCCCACCCCCACTCCCTCCCCAGTGAGGCTGGATGAGAGACCAAAATAAGCGACTGAACTAAAACCAGTTTTGTGTTGTGCGTCGAGCCGTCACACCAGAGGAGCTCGGGGGGGGGGGGGGGGGGGGGGGGGGGGGGGACGATTCTGTTCTGCCTGCCGAAGCCTCGGAGCAAGAGATCCACAACACAGACGGGACTAGATGTTATCTGGAGCTGGGCGAGACACTGGAGAGTCACGCTTGCATTGTTACTACGACACTTGTTACTAATCGAATGTATACACCTCAAGAGATCCCCGTGCAGTACGACGCCTTACGAGAATACCTTGTGTGTGTCTGTGTGGAGCGTTAACGTGCTTCTGCCCTATATAGCCTCGTTTGGAGGGCTTTCAACACACCGTGTGAAATATCACTGGGCACTCGCAGAGAGGTACGGCACCGGCTAGCCGCCCAAAATAGCGCCTCTTCAAACTCGTTCCCCTTCTCCTCGGAGGATTTGAGGCGCGAACGCGCTCGCCTCTCCTTGACCTCTCCTCCCGGCCTACTCCCTCCTCCACATTCCCAGTTGGTCGTTGGAGCGAATTTTGGATCAATAATCATAAAAAGATAACGTCAAACTCTTGTCAAAATGTAAAGTGTGCCAAGCGACGATGATGGCGAGATACACTTCTGACATATTTCTCTGGGTTCCCCCCACAAAATGGCTCTCTTTCAAACACGTGCCTGTCCAATAACCTTCGGCTTTAAAGCGCTGTAGCTCTTAAGGCGTGCAGGGCTCCCGTACACCACATGTATCGTGAATGCTACAGCCATGTATCGTGAATGCTACAGCCATGTATCGTGAATGCTACAGCCATGTATCGTGAATGCTACAGCCATGTATCGTGAATGCTACAGCCATGTATCGTGAATGCTACAGCCATGTATCGTGAATGCTACAGCCATGTATCGTGAATGCTACAGCCATGTATCGTGAATGCTACAGCCATGTATCGTGAATGCTACAGCCATGTATCGTGAATGCTACAGCCATGTATCGTGAATGCTACAGCCATGTATCGTGAATGCTACAGCCATGTATCGTGAATGCTACAGCCATGTATCGTGAATGCTACAGCCATGTATCGTGAATGCTACAGCCACGTATCGCTCCCACCACACCCTAGTATGCATCGGCCGTCGCCACGTCTTACCCAGAGTGAAGTGGTTTTTGAAAGTGCTACTGGCTATGGAGATGGAGAGAAGAAGAGAGAAAGAAAGATAGAAAAGACAGCACAAAGACGGAGACACGGTGAAAGGAAAGCACACGACAGGCAGAGGAATACATCACGAGAGCAACAGCTTCAAGGAACGGATGTGATATCGGGTGTCTTTTACTTTCACGGCCCTTAGTTACGGGCCTTAGTTACGGGCAATCACTTATCAGCCATTTCACCTAAGTTTACATTTCAGACAAATGATAAACGGGACCAAAGATTTCCGATACGCTCCACCTTCAACTTCCCCCTCACGACATGACCTCTGACCTCTCCTTTGAGAGCGAGGAGGAGTGCACCGGCAGCTTTTGAGGGACAGACCTGAGGGCCGTGGGAGAGCAGGGAAGGACGGCCCGTGACCGTGGCCCCCCAGGGCAGAAGCCAGTGAGCCGGGTCGTTGCCTCTCGATACCGCACAGGGCTGAGTCTGGGTGACACACACGGAGATAGTACAAGTGGTGTTAGAGGCTGCGTTCCATCTGGCTCCCTCGTTCCCTTACTCCCTGTGCCCTACGTAGTGAGGCCTATAAGGGCGTGGACGCCATAAACACTTGTGCCTTGTGACAGCTCGTTTACATCAAGAGCCCGTCCGTGCTGACCCGTCCCTATTGGATGAACCAGGTGACAATGACATCCGCTATGCATCACAGGATATGGTGAGGAAACAAGTGTGCATCAGTTGTACACTTGTTTGAGGGTGCATTATGGGTACTGAGCGGTGCAATATATCAGGGAACCAGATTTGCACGCACACACACACTTCAGACAACACTACAAAATGGTGACACCCTAAATAGTGCACTGTACGTATAAGTATAAGTATAAGCTTGTATACACGTAGTATATAAGTGACATAACACCGTCGGCGAGACTTCACGGAGGTGTAAGAGTTGGGACCTCAACAGTGTAGTGTAGCTCATTAGGTTAATGATGTGCCCATCGTTAACATCATGGGCTACACCTGTGTTCACAGCTACTTTTAAACCTCCGTGATAAACACCTATGGAGATAAATGGATATGTTGTTCAGGGAAGAAGAGAGCTACAAGTGGTCAATGAAACAACGACCGCATGGCATGGATTCCTCCTAAAAATGTATTCCAGCACAAAGGACTTTGCCCGCCACAAAACGGGTGACTGTTTGTCAATTGACATGTGGTATTAATCATAGGGCAATCATTGACCAATGAGAAGTCAAAGACAGGAATGGAAGTCTCATGGTGGTTTTGCTTCAAAGTCAGACCCCCCCCCCCCCTCCATGGCTCACCTTTCAGGGGAGGGTCTCTGAAGCTCTGGGAGCGAGAGGGGAGGCGGGCCGTGAAGGCATCGGCACGCATGTCAGCGGGCGAGATGGTGGGCGCTCGATCCCAGGGCGGCAGCTGGGCCTGGGACTGGGGGCGTCCGAGAGAGAGAGAGAGACAGAGAGAGAGAGAGGGGGCGTCCGAGAGAGAGACGGGGCGTCCGAGAGAGAGAGAGAGAGAGAGAGAGAGAGAGAGAGAGAGAGAGAGAGAGAGAGAGAGAGAGAGAGAGAGAGAGAGAGAGAGAGAGAGAGAGAGAGAGAGAGAGAGAGAGAGTGAGAGATGAGAGAGAGAGAGAGAGAGAGAGAGAGAGAGAGAGAGAGAGAGAGAGGAGGGGGGGTAGGAGAAGGTTGAGAAGACACAAAGGCTGAAGCAGGGGGAGTCTCTTTCATGCTTTTGTCAATAATTCATAAGCATTGGCTTTGATGTCCAGGCTACCCTCTCTGACTCTTTTGGTCACCCTCTCGGTCTGTCTTACACTCTCTCTCTCTCTCTTCCTCTCACCATCGGTGTCCAGCTCTCTGTGCTGGTGCAGTCCGAGCCAAGAGAGATCAAGAGAATCCTCTCTCTCTCTCACTCCCTCTCACTCCATCTCTCTCTCTCTCTCTCTCTCTCTCTCTCTCTCTCTCTCTCTCTCTCTCTCTCTCTCTCTCTCTCTCTCTCTCTCTCTCTCTCTCTCTCTCTATCTCTCTCTCTCTCTCTCTCTCTTCTCTCTCTCTCTCTCTCTCTCTCTCTCTCTCTCTCATCAACCTGCTTATTCTTGGCACAGCGCCATGCTATATATTAAATAACCTCTGCACTTCTGTCTCGCTCGCCCATTACGGTCTTTCTTGTCTCTCTACCGCCCTCTCTGTTCCTCAGCATAGCAGCGCTGGCATAGCATACCAATATAATATTGCCGGTTGTGCATGTATGCCTTTGGGTGTGTCCGCAGGCATATTTATGTATTTGCAAGCATGCATGTATGTATGTCTGTTTGTGAATGTGCGTTAATGTGTACATGAAAGCATTCATTAATTGATGTGTGTATCTACATGTGTGTCCCTGTGCATACAAGCGTAAATAACATGTCTGCAATGTGTTTGTATGTGTATGTAAAGGAATGGGTCTGCGGTGTGAACCCGTATACATACGTACATGTTTATATGATATTGTGTTTATATAATGGTGGATGTATGTTTATATGGTATGGCAATGTCAGCTTTTAGCTAACATGACATAGCATAGCTATGCATTACATCATGGTGTAATGCATAGCTATGCTATGTCATGTTAGCTAAAAGCTGACATGACATCATGGTGTAAGGCTTCGTGCTACAGACCACTAGTGTCCTGGCTGGTCTGGCGTTGGGGGCCATGCTATGGGAGGTGGTCTGGCTGGCGACCGGACCACCGTGAGGGGCGGGCACGGCCTGGACCCCAGGGCTCCACGGGCCCTCCAGGTCCCTCCGACCCTTACTCTTGGAGAAATGCCTGCGAGAGAGCGAGAGAGAGAGAGAGAGAGAGCGAGAGCGAGAGAGAGAGCGAGAGAGAGAGAGAGAAAGAGAGAACGAGAGAGAGAGAGAGAGAGAGCGAGAGAGAGAGAGAGCGAGAGCGAGAAAGAGAGAACGAGAGAGAGAGCGAGAGAGCAAGAGAAAGAGAGCGTGACAGAGACAGACAGACAGACAGACAGACAGAGAGGGGAGAATATTAGTTTGTGTGGGGTCAAAACTGCTAAACCACATACAGTACAATCCAATTTAGAGTTTGATTGTTTCCATTACCCACATAAACAACATAATTGTACCACTAAAATATGCAGTATGTCTACATACATTATGTCTGCATTGAGTATGTCTTGGTGATAGACCTTCTCCATGCAGCCTGGCTCTCTGGATGAAGTACTAGTTTACTGTTTCATTATTTGGCAGACGCTTCTATCCAAAGCCACCAGAATTCAGATACATATCATCAAGGGTGCTGTAGGTACGATTTAATAGTTATGCTTTTTGTGTAATTTGTTACATATAGTATAGCATCCATCAGCTATTATCAGTGAGTGATGTACTGCGAGAATAAATATTACGAGTTGACGAGTTGTGCCTCTGTATGAGACTATTTGGATTTTAGACCGTTTCTGGCTCATTTCTGACCAATCAGGGGATTCCTCTCCATGATTGGTTCGGAGATCCCATCTTGCCTGTCAATCACAGCAGCCTGAAATGCAACCCTTCTCAGTGGCAGAGAAACGTAGGCAGGGAGCAGAGATGGGGAGGACAACGTTTTCATCAAAACCTTGCTCTCCTCTACCCGAATCTTACCTACAGCAGCTTTAACCTACAGCAGCTTTAACCTACAGCAGCTTTAACCTACAGCAGCTTTAACCTACAGCAGCTTTAATACAGCAGCTTTAAGGAGTTGATAGGGGTTAGGGCATCTTGCTGAAGGATTGCTACGGGTTGGACGGCGGACATTGGGAGATAGAACCCAGAACCTTTCAGCTGGGAGTCCAACACCCTAACCTGCCTCCCAGACAGACAGATCTATACCAGTATGCAGCAGACTTAACAGTAGGCAGGAGGAAGAGGAAACCGTGGCAGAGAACCTCCTCCTCCTCACCATTTCTTCTTCTCATATTTGTCCTGGAGGAACTCCTTGAACTTGTGTGAGTCCCGGGTGTCTGAACAGCCGTCCGCCTTAGGGTCAAACAGGCAGAGCCAGGTCCTTCTACCCACCTGGGCCGCACACACGCACGCGCACACACACACACACGCACACGCACACGCACACACACACGCACACACGGTTAGTTATACTGAATAGAAACCCTTTTAAATATACAGTAGCCAATAGTTAGGTCACTTGTTGACAAGTTCGTAGTGACGGCTAGAACGTTGTTAATGACGACCAATGACGAGAGACAACATGCCTCCATCTTGTCAGCCTCCAGCCCCACCACTGAGTCAAGCAGCAGCCCTGAATGAGTGGCGTACGAATCACAACAGTTGTTTTGCTGTCTGCCTGTGCATCAATCTGTACCCTCTGCATGATAAGCTAGTGATTTTAGTGTGGTGCACAGACACACTCACACAAACACATGCGCGTACACACCCACTTAATAGAATAGAAGACGGGCTCAAAAGAAGCTTAGAAACGATGATTATGACAACCATACCACGATAACAGGATAGTTGTATAAGATATACGTAATATATAGCAGTGTATAATACACAAAAAGCATGATTTGAGCTCGCCTTGCACAGCAAATCCGCACTTTACTTCACTGATAAATTAGCCTGCTTGTCACTCACCTCGTTGCCATGGTTTTGCAGGAATTCCACTTCCTGTTGGGAGAAGGTTGTCATGGAGATAGACTTGACTCTATGGGGAGGGTTCAGGCCTCTCCTGAGAAGAACAGATAGGGAATTCAACATGTTGGGGATGATGTAGCCTTATTTTGAGGATATTTTTGTATTTACTAGTGCAAACATTAAAGATCTATGGTAAGGGAAGAATGCAGGCATTTAATTAAACCAAAAATTTGGGAGAGGTCTGTGTGAGTGTGGGTATACCAAACAGGGTTGTGTGACAGTCCCAAACTGAACATTTATAATTTGTAAAACAAAAAAAATATATATATATAATTAAATATATATACAAAAAATGTATCCAAATCAATACGTCGTCTATTTGGTGGGCGAAAGAAAAGCCAGTCCAGTGGAACATGCAACTGTCCTAACCAGAGTGCTGTAATCTTGCCTCAAAAGTATTTAAATCCCCCCGTGTTTGAGGTGGGCGGCGCTAACATGCACAACACACAAAGTGTGGTGACAACACACAGCGTGGCGACAACACACACGGGACAGAGACCCCTACGAAGAGGCACGGAGCAAACCGTTGACGCAAGGAAGCCGTGAGGGAATGCAACGTTAACACAGGCGCGGCTAAACTGCCCGTGAAGCGTGAACCGTGAAGTAGCGGTCTGTCATAACGAGCTGTGTCCGAGGGGGGAACGCACCGCAGCAGGGGAACAGAGAGACAAGATGCACTGCGTAAACCCATCGTGTGTGCACACAGCCCCCCCTTCGATTAACGGAAACACACAAATCGCTCACCGCGACCTGCGTGACGCTTCAAGTAAACACAATCATGGCCCATGTTTGGTTTGGCGATGTAATCAATTTGCACAGCACGCATGTCGTAACCGTTCCGAGGAAACTTGGGACTGAAACGTTGCACGAAGCAAAAGAGAGGCACGTTGCGGTCATAACTTGTTATCGGAATGACGGTTCGTGTATATATATCTATATCTATAGATATAGATATATATATGTGCACGGTACTTACAGCATTCCAGAGCACGAGGTGCACACGAAGCAGCCCACGGTGATGTTGATGTAAGTCACCCCGGGCTGGCTGCACTCGAAGCAGTGTCTGTTTACTCCCGACTGGGCGAGCTCCCGTACCTTGCGGGCGCATATCTCCTGGTTGTCCCGGTGTTTGCGGTTTGACATGATTGTTCCCGTGAATCCGCCGTCTCGGTTCGTCGTTCTGGCCGAGACACGGGTGGCCCTGCCTTCGCCTTGGCTTGTCGTCGAGGTAGCCAACACCTCGCCGGTCTTCCTCGCCTCTCGTGTTTCTCCGTTTTACTACGCGGTGCCTCACGTCCGCATTATGAAACCGATTATGCGGCTTGCGTTCACGCTGCCCACGAACAGACTGGCAAGAGTAGGCCTACATGTGGATTAGGATTTTTTTTTCTCTCTCTCTCTCGACGTATGGCAGATATAAGACCTACTGTCTGTCAAATTGTCCACGTTGTTTAACGTTTCTATGTATTTATTTACCCCATTTTTCCGTTTTGTTCCTCGAAACAGAAAAAAAGATTTAATCTCTCGCGCTCTTAAAAACCCTCGCTTGTTCGGTGTGCTCGCGCTCGCTGTCTGCGTGCAGCCCAGGCCTACGCACGCGCACACACACCCCCTTTTTGGCACAGGACAGCGCCCGCGCCTCCCTGTCACCGTCTTGGAATTCCAAAAACTATAGGAAAGAGAATACTCCCTATAAATAACGGGACTTGGAAACGCATTATATAACACATACAAACTACGCTACGTTGTTTGGTTTATGACAATACAGCGGTTGACAGATTTTGCTTGACGTTTCCAAATTCTTAATGATTGATTATTTGTCATCTCTATTTAACAAACAAAATACGTTGCTACGTGTCTGCGGCACAGCAAGGACTCGTTCGTAATGTTTGCTTAGTTAAAAGTAGCTTTACATCAACCGAACATGTGGTAACAGTTAGTCCAGAGTTACTGAAGAAAACACAGCCAAACCCAACAAACACATTTTCCTGTAGTAACACCATTTGGACAGCAGATGGAGCCATGCCCCGCCTTGTACTATAACGTATGCGCATGGTAATCTACAATCCAGTGTACTTCTATGTTTTGGTGTGCACTTTTGAAGACTTTTAGGGCATGTTTATGTGTGCATGATTCCGTATAAACGCTTTTTTTTCACGTGCAGAGTATGCCTATTTGTGGCAGCTGAGGAAGTAGAGAGATGGTCTCAGACCAC
>JACYXH010000783.1:262500-340000 GCA_026745465.1 Lota lota
ACACACACACACACACACACACACAGTGTCATAAACTGAACGATGCTTGACATCCTGTTAAGTGTTTGTATTGTGTTTGACACTGGTCCTGGGGCGGTGGTTGTGTTGTTGTTGTTGTTGTCGTCGTGCAGTTGATCAAGCAATGCCACAACATGCTGGAGGCCGGCAGGGCCTACTGCCAGACCAGCAAGAGCTTCGTCACCGGCCTCCGGGAGCTGGGCCGCCACTGCTCCTCCGACGACCTGATGGGGGTGAGTGCGGAGCCTGGTTACCATAGCGACCGTGCGTGTGTGTGTGTGTGTGTGTGTGTGTGTGTGTGTGTGTGTGTGTGTGCGTGCATGTACAATACAGAACATGCGTAGTTCATAGCAAAATTCACACCTCTGAACCATCAGCACCATTAGACCCCAAACAAATGTCCAGGACAGTCTTGTGTAGTCAAGATGTTCAAGCCCCCGCCCCAAAGGTTCTGGGTTCGATCCCCAGTGTCCGCACCCTTGACAATTGAGCAAGAAGCCTAACCCCCCACCCACTCCTTATGAACCTTTAATATGTGTTATTCACTGTAAGTCCTGTACTATTCTAACCATTATGTCCATTCCCGTTCCATGTCTTGCTTTAAAAGGACCTGTGCAGACGCTTATAGTTCATATAAAAACAGACACAACGTAGACGGCTCTGATAATCATTTACCGTTTTAGCTCACCAAGTATCTCTCAACCATAGGAATGCATCGAGAAGTTCTCCAAAAAGCTCCAAGACATCGTGGAGGCCAAGGGGGTGAGTCTGGCCTGGCCTCTTGACTTCTCCTCATCCCAGCCGCTGCGCTAATTAGCCTCTGGTAGCATGTAGCGCGGACACAATGTGCAAATGTACAGTGTGCTTCTTATTTTACCTTCCGACTGGATCTCCTACTTCCTAACTTCAAACCTCTTTCTAGCCGCAGTTAGAGGTTTTATGTCTGTCATGCTTGTCATGTGTGCAGCACGTGTTGGTAAAATTAACCCCTCTGCTCATTTTCAGGAAGTGATTAACGCAACCCAGGAGACTGTGAAGATGAAGCTGCAGAGCTTTGTGAAAGAGTAAGTGTGTCTCCCGCCATGCAGTCCATCTTGCCTCAAACGCATATCTGGAGTGGCATCAGCCGTGCCCTTCCTTGCATACCTTTTTTAATTTGACGTCTCGCAGACATAACATTTTCTCTTTCGCCTTCTGTTACTTCTGTTACAGTTCTCATTAGGTTAAGCCACACACACACACACACATTGTTAACCCGCCATTGTCTTTCTTCCCTTCCCCCGTCATCTCACTGCTATTTGATGACGTCATCGAGCGGCCATGAACTCGGTTGATTGTAGCGTGCGGACCTACGTCACGCAGGAAGGCTCCTGTGGCTCCCCCCACTAACACGCGCAGCGTCGTTAGCCGCGCAGCACGGGTGTCGTTCTCTACTCCCATGTCCACGTAAACCGGTGTTGTCGCACGGCACGGCCAGTCTTTGATTACCGTGGGGAGGGCGGCCATTGTGTTTCCTGCCACACCTACCTTTTGCTTTTGGTTCTTTTTTTTTTAAAGGAGAGCAAAACGTCTGAGTGTGAGTCACAACAACCCTAACCTGTTGCTTTGTATATCTGTCAGCCCCTCCCCAATCGTTTCCTTCATTATCAAGGTAGATTATCATGAAAGTGTCATGGGTACAGTGTTTTCCTCTCCTATCTTCACCCGCTGTGCCTCAAAGGGACGTGCGCATTAAGAAAGTATCATGAGTACAGTGTTTTCCTCTCCTATCTTCACCCGCTGTGCCTCAAAGGGACGTGCGCATTAAGAAAGTATCATGAGTACAGTGTTTTCCTCTCCTATCTTCACCCGCTGTGCCTCAAAGGGACGTGCGCATTAAGAAAGTATCATGAGTACAGTGTTTTCCTCTCCTATCTTCACCCGCTGTGCCTCAAAGGGACGTGCGCATTAAGAAAGTATCATGAGTACAGTGTTTTCCTCTCCTATCTTCACCCGCTGTGCCTCAAAGGGACGTGCGCAGGTTCAAGGAGGTGCGCAAGGAGTTTGAGCGCAGCAGCGAGAGCCTGGAGGGGGCGCTGGTCAAGAACGCGCAGGCGCCCCGCGGGAAGCCCCACGAGGTGGACGAGGCTAGCAACGCGCTGCTTAGCGCGCGCAAGACCTTCCGCTCGGAGGCGCTGGACTACGTGTTGGAGGTGAGAAGGTGGCGGGCAAAACCCACGTCGGGCCCTTTCCCTTTTCGTTTTCCCATGCAGTGTTTCCGCTCGATCACCCCCCCCCGTTACGCAGCAATTAGCCAATACCTTTTATCCGCACCACGTGTTCTGTTTCATGTCGTTACTCTGCATTCTGGCCAGGTGCGATTTACAAACTTGGTTGTGCAGCACTTACTGTAGTTCTGCTAATCCTGATTTAAGGCTTTGATGGTTCCCGGCCTCAATAGGAAGACAATTTGGACGCAAGTGGGTAAAAGAACAAATAATCGAAGGATAGCCTAATCCTAAACCTTGGCCTAGCCAGGACAGCCTGCGTCGTAGTGGTTTGATGTTGTGGTTCTGGACGGTACCGTCTGTGATAGATGCCAGAGTAGCCCGGCCTCAAAACCAACCAAGGCTCACAAACTATAGCTAAAGGTTGCAAGCAATCTTCTTAAAGAGCACCGTGTCTCCCCTGTGTTTCAGATCAACGTCATCGAGGCCAAGAAGAAGACAGACATTCTCATGGTGGTAAGGATCAATTTCATCAATTTTCATCAACACACTCAATCATATCTGAATGTCTTCACCTATTCTCTTTCGTGTTAGCGATCTTTGAACTTAAATACTGAAATGACTCATTTATAGAATATATTTTGCCCTCAACTGACCGTTATGTTGATATGCATATGATAAAAACAAATCTAGATAATGTATATATTTATTTAATAAATTCTTTTTTTGCGTCAGATGTTGTCACTTATCGAGGCTCAGACGCAGTTTTTCCAATATGGCCACCGGTCTCTATCAGAACTCGAGGACTTTAAACGCTCGCTCAGTGAAGAGGTGAGTAGCTAACGTCTAAAAGTCTTGCAATGACACATATATATATATATATATATATATATATATATATATATATATATATATATATATATATATAAGCTAAATAACCAGATCAGATAATTAGAGGTAAACATGTTCATATGGTAAAGGTACTTTTATTGTCACATACACATACATATAGTGAAAATTTTCCTCTGCATTTAACCCGTCCCTCAAGGGAGCAGTGGGCAGCCAATCACAGCGCCCGGGGTTAAGTGTCTTGCTCAAGGACACCTCGACATAGTTAGGGTTAAAGTCGGGGCTCGAACTAGCAACCTTCCGATTTTTGCCAGCCGATTGCCAGTCCACCCGCTTTAACTCCTGAGCTAATGTCCCACCAACACACTCTGTATACTGAACGATATACATAATATGTATAACGTTATGCACATTTTGCCTCATGTTGGTAGTGCAACAAGAACTAGAATTGAATGTAGCGTGGGTGGATTGAGTTGTTTGGGTGACCATCACAAGTTTGACATTACACGTTTCACCCTGACAGGAAGCAAGTGGGGCCTTTCAGGAAACAGGTTGTGTATGTTGTGTGTGCGCGCGTGCATGTGTGTGTGCGCGCGTGCATGTGTGTGTGCACAAAGCAAAAGTGAGCGATTCAGTCAGATGTGAAAAATTTGAAAGAAATATCAGGTGTCATGGGACGCAATGGGGTCCTATATATATATATATATATATATATATATATATATATATATATATATATCCATATGTGTGTAATTGGTGTGAGGCGAGAGGTTTTGTAAGGTTTGTAATGATGCAAAATGCTTTTTCAAAACACAGGAAACAAATACAGCTCTCTGTTCTTGAACAGGAAGAGACAGAGAGAGACAGAGAGAGAGAGCGTTTCCTGGGGATAGATTATCAGGGATAGATAACCTATCAATTTAAACTCCCATTCTCGTCCCTCTGTCTATCGCTCTCTCTCATTCTGTGTCTCTCCAGCCCCTTGCTCTGTGGCATTGTGATTATGCGAGTAGACAGGAACAGAAAACAGTTGCGAAACACCAACACAATCGACCAACTGGAAGATATTCTATAGAGATGTATATTTAAATTCATTATCTGAGAAGGTCATTGTAAAATAACGAGGTTTAGGCTTTTCCATTTTCTTTCTCTTTCTTTCTAACATACTTTCTTTTGTATTGATCAATCTCCATGCGTCTTGTCCCACAGCACACCCAGCTAGTGTTAAACTCTGCCCGGGAGAAGAGGGACATGGCTCAGAGACACGCAGCCATTAAGAAGAAGGTAATGACTCTGCGCACTCCAGGTGAACGATGTGTAGTATAGAGCAAGAGCAAACCACACACTTTTTAGGAACCTCTCTTTTAAAAATTGCCACGTTGGTTTCATTATCTCCCATGATCAACATTGAGTACATTTACACAGTGCTATCACAGTCTAAAAGGCTTTCAATGATTTTCCCTTCGTAGTTTATCCACAGCTTATTGGCCATGTTGAGCGTCACCAGCCCAAAGCCGTCTCACAGGCAATAGAAAACGATACAACTACATGTATCCATAAGCTATAAATAGCCAAATATGAGGAAAAAGTCATGATTGCGACGATCAATCAAGCTATATTTAAAGGTGCAGTGAGTCGAATTTAGTGGCATCTAGTGTAACGGCCTTGGCAGAAATTGAATCAAGTATTCCGTAGTATGTTTTAATTAGTTTATGATCCCAGGAAAATAACAATCGTTGAGTTTTCGTGACCTTAGAATGAGGTCTTTAACTACTTAGGGAGGGGGTCCTCTTCCACCGGAAGGGGTGGGGGGGGTTATTCAGTTGGTTGCAATCTGCAACCTTACTGCTAGATGCCACTAAATTCTACACACTGCACTTTTAAATTTGTGTAAATATTTCAACGTTTTAACCAACCATAATCATGCCGTCGTTTGAATTATATTTGGTCACCGGGGACTTTTGTTGTGAACCCGTGTGTGTGTGTGTGTGTGTGTGTGTGTGTGTGTGTGTGTGTGTGTGTTTCGTGACGAAATTCCCGTATCGGTCCGGCCACAGTTGGCGCTCCCATCGTCGGGACGTGTTTCTGTGTATATCTATTCACCGGCGTGTCCCTGTGGCCATAGGACATGTCCTACGACGACTCCATCATGGACTTCAATGCCGAGGCGGCCAACGGCATTGTGATGGAGGGCTACCTCTACAAGAGGGCCAGCAACGCCTTCAAGACCTGGAGCAGGTGCGGAGCTGCTAAGATGTTCTCCTGAGTTTTCCCATCTTCCTCCGAATCCGCTTTATGTGTACATGGCTGTTAGGGGTTTTCTCCAAAAGTATGATTTAGGATTGGATATTTTCTTTCTTTCGCTTTTGGAGTTACTTCTTCTCAGTCCAAAGACTTGCGGGGTCCTTAATAATTGAGAGCACAGGTGTATCTCATGACATTCATTATGGGCTCTGCCATGCCTACATAATGAACTTAATGGTGCTGTCCATACAATTTAGGTTTGAAGGTTTGATTGCTTTTTTGTTTTGTTCTTCTTCATCATAATAACCAGTGTTTGTGTTTAGGGAATTAACCAATGAATATGATACTATGATAATATGAATATGATACGAATTACATTTACACTTGTCTTGATTTCTGTATTTCTTTACTTTTATAATTAAATCCAGACGCTGGTTTTCAATTCAGAAGAATCAACTGGTGTATCAGAAGAAATTTAAGGTAAGCGTTTGCAAGCTGCCGTTCAGGTTGGACTCCACATTCTGCTGTTCACCACTCAGCACCCTGGGCTGTATGTGTTTCATTCTGTGTGTGTGTGTGTGTGCGCTCTCTCTCTGCTGCTCCAGGACCAGCCCACGGTGGTGGTGGAGGACCTACGTCTGTGCACGGTGAAGCCCAGCCATGACAATGAGAGGCGCTTCTGCTTTGAAGTGGTCTCTCCCTCCAAGTGAGTGTGTGTGTGTGTGTGTGTGTGTGTGTTGGGCAGTGGCCATGCATAGGCATCATAGTTGTTTTGACATCCAGGGAGCTTTTAAGGTTAGGTTATGTTGTCATCGTGTATTGGTTAATGGCTTGACACACCGGTCTGGGGATTATAAAAATGGCATGTAGAGTTTACTACGTGTGTGTGTGTGTGTTAAACTATGAACTTGGATAACCTGTTGCGCATGCATGCATATGTGAAAGTGAAATTATTATTATTGTATTAACTGCTTTTGTGATGTTGTTTGTGTTTGTGTGTGTGTGTGGGGGTGACTATGTGTATGTGTGTCGGTGTGTGTGTATATGTGCGTGTCTGCATGTCCGGGCCTTTGTGTGTGTGTGTGTGTGTGTGTGTGTGTGTGTGTGTGTATCTGAGTGTGTCTTTGTGTGTGCGTGCCTCTGTGTGTATGAATGTGAGTGTGTCTTTGCGTATGCGTGCCTGTGTGAGTGTGTCTTTGCGTGTGCGTGCCTGTGTGTGTGTGTGCGTGTGTGTGTGCGGGCCTCTGTGTGTGTGTGTATGTGAGTGTCTTTGCGTGTGCGTGCCTGTGTGAGTGTGTCTTTGCGTGTGCGTGCCTCTGTGTGTGTGTGTGTGTGTGTGTGTGTGTGTGTGTGTGTGTGGGTAGGAGCTGTCTGATGCAGGCTGACACAGAGAGGCAGCAGCAGGCGTGGATGAGAGCCGTGCAGAACAGCATCGCCTCGGCCTTCCAGGAGCGCAGAGAGGACACACACAGCCCTGTGAGCACACTCACTCACTCACTCACACTCACTCACTCACTCACTCACTCACTCACTCACTCACACACACACACACACACAGCCCTGTGAGCACACTCACTCACTCACTCACACTCACTCACTCACTCACTCACACACACACACACAGCCCTGTGAGCACACTCACTCACACACACACACACACACACACACACACACACACACACACACACACACACACACACACACACACACACACACACACACACAGCCCTGTGAGCACTCACTCACTCACTCACTCACTCTCTCACACACACACACACACACAGCCCTGTGAGCACATGCGCGCACACACACACACTACTGAAATGCTTACATTCATTTCTGTCAGTGCTTTTGTCCATAATCGTGTGTGTGTGTTTTCCCAGAGGGAGCGCTGCAACTCCACATCATCGGGGGGCGGCGGGGGCGGCGGCCTGCCTGGGGAGCAGGGGGAGGGCCCTGGGAGGCGCGATGCCCTGGACGAGGTGCAGGCCATCGTGGGGAACAAGCAGTGCTGTGACTGCGGGGAGGCGGGCCCTGACTGGGCCTCCATCAACCTGGGCATCACCCTATGCATCGTGTGCTCCGGCATACACCGGTACACACACACTAAGACACACACACACACACACACACTAAAACACACACACACACACACACTAAGACACACACTAAGACACACTCCCACACACAGACACACTCCCTCCCTCACACACACACACACACACACTAAGACACACACACACACACACACGCGCGCGTGCTTCTTCACACACACACACACACACACACACACACACACACACACACACACACACACACACACACAGATACACACACTGCCCTTAATTAGAGAGAGACACACACACATACACACACACACACACAGACACACACACACACACACACACACACACAACCAAACACCCAAAGAGGACTTTTCACCAAACAAAAACGAACACCCCTACGCACTAACACACTCGCCTATTACACGCCAAAACAACATCAACAAACACGTTCCATATCTGAGGTTTATTTCCGCTGTTCTAACAGGAGCCTGGGCGTCCACTTCTCTAAAGTGCGTTCCCTCACTCTGGACTCCTGGGAGCCTGAGCTCATCAAGGTGAATTCAAAACGCCCAAACTATTAGAGAAACCGCTGTCTGCCCGTGGAGGCGTTCAGTGCTGTGTCCTTTGTGTAAACAGCTCGATAACCAAGCCTTTATACAGAGGAGAGAGGAGCTGATCGTAGGAGAGACACACTCATGATGGGCCGTACCAGGGCACGGGCAGCAGACCAAACTAGTCAAGGGGACAAACAGTGACCATGTGCCCTGGTACATAAGAGTGGCAGTAAGTAAGAACAATCTGGGTTACGAGTGACACCTGTGTTTGTCCAATGCCTTGACGCACTTGATTTGAGATTCGCGACGCTCGCCTTGTCGTTGTGATTCCCATGGCGACCCGGCACCCCCGGCCATTGTTTGTGTTTGGAAACCCGGTAACGTGCGACGTTGTCATGCTTTTTGTAGCGACTGCAGCTTTGATAAGGATGCTTTTAGGGGTTCCCAGCGTGACCCGTAGGCCGCGTGTGTAACGGCGTGTGTCCGTCCGTCTAGCTGATGTGCGAGCTGGGGAACGACGCCATCAACCGGATCTACGAGGCGCGCATCCAGGAGATCACCATCAAGAAGCCCCACCCCTCCAGCCCCAGGTGAGGAGCCCCTGTGCACCTCGTTTGCATACGGCGTCTCCACCGGCGTCCTCTGTCCACACGTTAGACAAATGCTACCCAAATAAAGGGAGTCTGTGTGTGCTGCTTGTGTGTTGGGTGGTGTTAGGCTTTTATCACAAAGGTGTCATCGCAGGGGGAGGGGTACTGCCTCCAGCCAGTCAATGGTGGATCCATTTTGACCATTGGGCAGGTAACGCAATTAAGGGTTGCATGTTAAAACAATCGATTTTCCCGCTCGGCCGGTAAGAGGATACAATTCTAAAAGTGCATTTTGGACCCTGGTATGGGGCTCATGAAGTTAACCATGGGTCTGTTTGCAGGCAGTGCCCCATAATTAACATCATGCGTTCACCCCTGTGTTCACCCCTACTCTGGGATAAAGGTAAAGCTATGAAAGCCAAGGTGTCGTTGTCTCACGTAAATTCAACTCTGATAATCCATACACTTATTTAGTCAACAAAAACGTCTCTTTTTGGACGAACCTTTGCAGTGCGTCGTCAACTGTTACTGACATCCCTGAGCCCCGAGAAGAGAGCACATGCCTGCCATGGCAACCTTTCCTGTCGTACGCCTCCTCCCTCGCACGGCCGTCTGTCTGTCTGCTAGGCAGACAGGAAGTGGCGGGGTGGAGGTGATGAGTTGAACGTTGCCTCGGCAACCCCCGAGAGAGAAAGAGCCCAGTGGCGCGCACACAGTGAAGTTGCGGTGGAGGTGCAGAGTTTCCGTTGCTTCTCGAAGTGTGAGCGTCTCTTGTCGTCTCGCCGCGGCGGAGACGCTCACACTTCTGGTAGCTTCTTCAGACCCAAAGCCGCTGATCGCTGCTTAACTGTTTGTCTGTCAAAAGTACACCTTCATTAACGTTTTTCTTGTCTTTTTTATTTGTTCATGAACACACACGGGTGCTTACTTTGAACCGGTCGTGTCATACCTGTAAATGGTCAGAGGCTGGATACTGGACTAATGGCCAGAGACATGCTGAGAGTTTTGCTCTAGGGATGGAGGGAGGATAACCAAAGTCCCAACGGCTGTAGTCCGATAAGTCGCCGAAAGGTGCAAAGTAACAGAACGTAGCGCGGGCTTCGTTAGGTCGAACCTTTCTGCGGTCCGTACGTCAAGGGTCAATACTCTGACGATGTACACGTCACCGGTATTTTCGGGGACCAATCTCAACGGAGCTTTACTTCATCCGTGGATGCGTGAAACATGTTGGAAACGTGAAATACTATTAAATAACAAACTAACATTACGTTGGAAAAGTAGTTAGTTACCCAGGGGGCCAATCAGGCGAAGCCAGCCCCACGCTTGCACAATGGTTTGCATTAGAGGGGGTCCACACATCTCGCCTTCCTCGTCCCTTCCTCGTGACGTCCAAGAGTCTGCCAAAAGGCACAGTAAAGACCGTCCCCTGCGTTAGACGCTGTTTGGCGGAGCCTGGCCAGAACAGCGGACTTTGGTCCCGTTCTCTCTAGCTGACCGCCTCGTTTCATGGACAACCCTCTGGCTTCCCTGGCCCTTGCTTTGGCTACCCGTTTCAAATGTGTGTCTCTGCGCGTGCCGTCCAGGGGGGACAAGGAGACGTGGATCCGCTCCAAGTACGTGGAGAAGAAGTTCATCCAGAAGCTCCCGGAGGCGGGGGGCAGCGGTTACCCCCCCCTGCTGCGGAGGGCCAGCGGCCGCCGGACCCGCGCCGTCACCCAGGACCGCTCCGCCCTGCGGCCCCCGCTCAAACCCAAGCCCGGACGCGCCACCCTGCCCCGGCTCTCAGGTTAGGACCCCCACCCCACCGCATCAGGCAGGCTGGAGGGGGAAGAGAGGAGGAACTAGGAAGTGTGTGTGTGTCGGTGTGTGTGTATATGTGCGTGTCTGCATGTCCGGGCCTGTGTGTGTGTGTGTGTGTGTGTGTGTGTGTGTGTGTGTGTGTGTGTGTGTGTGTGTGTGTGTGTGTGTGTGTGTGTGTGTGTGTGTGTGTGTGTGTGTGTGTGTGTGTGTGTGTGTGTGTGTGTGTGTGTGTGATGTAGTCAGCAGGACAAACCAGTAATCACTTTTTGAAGTTGACAAAGGCCTCCCATGTGACTCTCTCTCTATTTCCTCTTTCTCTGTGTGTGTGTGTGTGTGTGTGTGTGTGTGTGTGTGTGTGTGCGTGCATTATTCCTACTTCTTAGGACCAAGCAACAATGACCTTGCCCCAAAAAATAATATAGGCTTTCACAAAGGTGAGACAACCCACACACACACACGCACACATAGATTGAAGTGGAAAGACAGTCACACTATGCAAAGCCCAGAGTTCCCCTTCAAATGAAAGGCGAAACCACCCTCTTGGAGTCATCTGTGATGTTTTTCAAATAGCATAAAGGCGTCTCCTTTAACGCCAAACTCTACATTACAGCTTCTACATTTTGTAATAGGATCATGTTGAGGATTAACACTGTGTGTGTGTGTGTGTGTGTGTGTGTGTGTGTGTGTGTGTGTGTGTGTGTGTGTGTGTGTGTGTGTGTGTGTGTGTGTGTGTGTGTGTGTGTGTGTGTGTGTGTGTGCCTGTTCACACACACGGGCCTCGCAAGCTTCCTCTCTCGACAGTCTTATCTGTGGATCAGTTGACAGTGGTTTATTATCAAGGTTGTGACGTGACAAATAAAATGGAGACAAACTAACATTGACGTTTGTATGGCAAGCGGAGGTTAATCTGAGTACTTCACAAGCACACAAAAGTGATATTAAAGTGATCATAAAAAAAAGGTATTTCATAAAATATATAAACACTGAGGTGCAAAAAGTAGTGTTGGTGAAAAAATGATCTGCGCTATTCTCAACATCTCACCTCCTCCTCCTCTTCCCCTTCTTCCTCCACCACCTCCTCCTTCTTCCTCTTCCTCCTCCACCACCTCCTTCTTCCTCCTCCTCCTCCTTTTCCTCTTCTTCCTCCACCACCTCCTCCTCGTCCTCGTCCTCTTCCCCTTCTTCCTCCACCACCTCCTCCTTCTTCCTCTTCCTCCTCCTCTTCCTCTTCTTCCTCCACCACCTCCTCCTTCTTCCTCTTCTTCCTCCACCACCTCCTCCTTCTTCCTCCTCGTCCTCCTCCTCTTCCTCTTCTTCCTCCACCACCTCCTCCTTCTTCCTCCTCGTCCTCTTCCTCTTCTTCCTCCACCAACTCCTCCTTCCTCCTCCTCCTCGTCCTCCTCCTCTTCGTCCTCCACCACCTCATCCTCCTCCTCCTCCTCCTCGTCCTCCTGCTCTCCTCTGCCAGCAGGTGATGAAGGCGAGGAGGAGGAGGAGGACTTCAGCACCCTGCACCCTGGGGCTCTGCTGTACTGTTCTGCGGGCCGGCCCAACTTCCTGGTGATGGCGGACGCCCTGGCCCACGGGGCCGACGTCAACTGGGTGAACGCAGCGAGCGAAGCCCGCAGCCCCCTGCTGCAGGCCGTGACCGCGGTGAGGGGGGGGGGGGGGGGGGGGGGGGGGGGGGGGGGGGGGGGGGCATGTGAGCCTGTGTGTGTTTGTATATGAGGGTGTGTGTATAAGTGTGTGTGAGTGAATATGAGCGAATGTGTGCTAGTGAATGAATATGAGTTTGTGTGTGTGCGTGTGTTTGTGTAGGTGTGTCTGTGTGCGTGTGTCTGTGTAGGTGTGTGTGTATTATGTGTAGGTGTGTGTGTATTATGTGTAGGTGTGTGTGTATTATGTGTAGGTGTGTGTGTATTATGTGTAGGTGTGTGTGTATTATGTGTAGGTGTGTGTGTGCGTGTGTCTGTGTGTGTACGTGTGTGTGTGTAGGTGTGTGTGTATTATGTGTAGGTGTGTGTGTCTGTGTACGTGTGTAAACCTCCACTGCCCCCAAGCTCACCAGTCCTGTCCGCCTCCCCAGAACTCGCTGGCGGCCTGTGAGTTCCTGCTGCAGAACGGAGCGAGCGTCAACCAGGCCGACGCCCACGGCAGAGGACCCCTACACCACGCCACCGTGCTGGGCCACACCGGGTAACACACACACACACGCACGCACACATACACACGCACGCACGCACGCACGCACGCACGCACACATACACACACACGCACGCACGCACGCACACATACACACGCACACACGCACGCACGCACACATACACACGCACACACGCACGCACACACACGCACACACGCACACATACACACGCACACATACACACGCACACATACACACGCACACATACACACACACACACACACGCGTGTACGCATACACACACACACACACACACGCACACATACACACGCACACATACACACGCACACATACACACGCACACATACACACGCACACACACACACACACACACACACACACACACACACACCTACACACGCACACACACCTACACACGCACGCACACCTACACACGTACATACCTACACACCTACACACGCAAGCACACACACCTACACATACCTACATACGCACGCACACACACACATACACACCTACACATACCTACACACGCACGCACACACACACGTACACACCTACACAGGCACACACCTACATAGGCACACACACACCCCTAACATTACATAACCACACTGAAACACACACACACAGAAAGCTTGTCTTATTGTGATATACACAAAAACAGCAGAGACATGTGTGTATAATGATGTGTACGGTACTGGTAGTATTCTACAGATAGAAATCCACACGCATGCACATCCACTGTTGTGGATGTGTTGCTGTCCATTGTTCCACTGTTGTTATCCATGAAGACAAATACACACGTAAGAACTGGGCAGACTGGCTTTCCAAGCTCCAGGTGAGCACACATGTAAGCCCCCAGTAAGTCAAACAAGAATTGACCTTCAGGCTACAACCACACTTTGAAAGATTACTGCAAAGATTACTTTGCAGTAGAATACACAATGGATTTGATTACATAGTACTTTTCATTATAAATATGACAATGTTTTTCATATTGGAACCACGGTTTCATAGCTCAGTAGTTCTTGGGAGCATATATGTTTATTGCAAGTCCAACATATGTAAGGAAACGTATTGAAAACACATTGACATTCTTCCTATAGGATTGAAACCACGCCAGATAGTCGATGCCACAAGCTGCATTGACCAAAACCGTTTTGAAAACAATGACAATACACTTAATAATCAAACCTAATAATCTGAAACAACATACCAAACATTTTAGCTAGGCTCATTTGTCTCTTTTCACGGTTAAAAATGACCTCTTCAAAGAAATGACAGATTCCAAAAAGGATAATGATGAACAGAGCTTTGTAAACATTCATTTTCTCACACAGTTAAAGTCCCCAAGATCTCTGTTTCGTTCTCTTTTGCGGCACCTATGGTGAAAAACAACTGCTACACACACACCAGTGGCCACGGACCAGCCACTGGCCACTGGTGTTTCCCATCAGCCACCAGTGGCCGCGGACCAGCCACTGGTGGCTGATGGGAAACACGTCACAAAATGGGGGGCCGCTTGGGATTTGAATGCATGGCAGGAATTTCACCACCAACCCTCAGTTTGTAACATTCATAATACTGCAAATGCAAGGGCTTGCGTCAGTGGGCCATGCGCCATAGGATCACCATTGGGTTACCACATTTGGCGATAGATAATGACTTAACTGACATTTATTTACGTTCATCGCTTGGGCGATCGATCGATTTTTCTTTCAGGTGGGCGATGGGCTGTTATCGTTCGTCTTTTCATGTGAATTCAAGACCCCCCCCCCCCCTTTTTAAGTGTCATTTCTTTTTTTGCACAAAGAGCGACCTTTGACCCCTGCGTGTTGCCCCGGCAGGCTGGTGTGTCTGTTCCTGAAGAGAGGCGCCGACTACAACGCCAAGGACCGGGACCAGAAAGACCCCATCGGCATCGCGGTGGAAAACGCCAACGCCGACATCGTCACCCTGTGAGTCCTGCCCCTGACGACTGGAAACAAAGTGACTTACCAAACCACAAATGACGCCCGCTAACGGAGTTGAAATGCGAAGCTGTAACCATGTCCCGTGCCTCTGCTCCCCCCCCCCCCCCCCCCCTGCAGGCTGCGCATCGCCAAGATGAACAAGGAGATGCGGGAGACGGAAGGAGGGTTCGGCCAATCAGGTCACTCCAGGGAGCAGGGCTGGGCGGGCTCTGGGGGCGGGGCGGGGCAAACTAGGCGGAGCCTGCAGGCCCTGAGGAACCAAATCAGCGGGTGGGCTCTAGGGGGCGCCGACTGAACGGAGCGTAGGGCCCCTTTTTAAATCCCACGCGCGTCTCAAAGGGCCTCCGTGACGACCCCCCACACTCTTAACTTCCCAGAAGTGAAAGAGTGCAATGTGGTTGTAAGGTTAGCTGTCGCGAGGGAGAGAAGAGTGTCGTCGTGAGAGAAGAGTGTCGTCGTGAGAGAAGAGTGTCGTCGTGAGAGAAGAGTGTCGTTGTGCGAGGGAGAGAAGAGTGTCATCGTGCGAGGGAGAGAAGAGTGTCATCGTGCGAGGGAGAGAAGAGTGTCGTCGTGCGAAAAGAGTGTCGTTGTGCGAGTGAGAGAAGAGTGTCGTTGTGCGAGGGAGAGAAGTGTCATCGTGCGAGTGAGAGAAGAGTGTCGTTGTGCGAGTGAGAGAAGAGTGTCGTTGTGCGAAAAGAGTGTCGTTGTGCGAGTGAGAGAAGAGTGTCGTTGTGCGAGGGAGAGAAGAGTGTCATCGTGCGAGTGTGACTCGTGTCAAACTGAAAGTGGCGTTGTTGTAAATGTTAGCTAGAGCTCCTACAGGGCTAGTCTTTAGCCTGTAAGATGTTAGCTAGAGCTCCTACAGGGCTAGTCTTTAGCCTGTAAGATGTTAGCTAGAGCTCCTACAGGGCTAGTCTTTAGCCTGTAAGATGTTAGCTAGAGCTCCTACAGGGCTAGTCTTTAGCCTGTAAGATGTTAGCTAGAGCTCCTACAGGGCTAGTCTTTAGCCTGTAAGATGTTAGCTAGAGCTCCTACAGGGCTAGTCTTTAGCCTGTAAGATGTTAGCTAGAGCTCCTACAGGGCTAGTCTTTAGCCTGTAAGATGTTAGCGGGCATCCAAACGCTTGAATGAATGTACGATAATGTTCCGTTTGCAAGGGAATCGGCAGGGATTTCTCGTAAGCTATGAGCACGCAAACAAAGTCTTGTTGAAGCCACGAGAGAGAGGGAGAGAGAGAGAGAGAGAGAGATAAAGGGTACATTGTATAATATCTGAGACGCCATATTTAATATTTGCACAGAAAGAACAAACCGAATGGACTCGTCAGATAAGAGGAAGAGTTTATTCTTGTTCAGTGGGATCTGAATGGCTTTTTAAGGGTGCTTTTGTAGTTTATTACTGGTCTTAATGCATGGTCTTTAGCACATGGTCTCAGTCAGTCCTTGACAGCATCGACGATGACGGTGATGACTCTTATTTGTCTTTAAACTGCTATTCTGTGAATAGAAGATCGGGGTGTTCGTAGTTGATTGATTGGACCTATTACCAATCAATCAATCTATTTGTTTACCGTGTCATGCTGAGCACTGCCTCTTTGTTTTTGTAGTTTTTGTAGTTTTTTAACAAAGCGAAAGGGCTTCCTGTTTGTAAGGCTTAGGTTTTAGTTTGGCATTGAACAGAATTGTATAATATTAACCTCTCCTTGCGCTGCTATACACCCATTCTTCCATTGTGGCCCTGTGTTAAGTGTGTGTGTGTGTGTGTGTGTGTGTGTGTGTGTGAGATGAATAAACAGCAGTGCAGAACTGAAGAAGGCGCCTGACTTGGATAAAGTATTTCTGTCGTTGGGTAAACGATGACAATGTGTTTGCTTTTGTTTGGCTTCAGAAGAACACTCGTACACTGCTGCTGGTCAGTGGACCATGTTTCCGTGCTTTTTAATGGTGTGTGTCTGTGTGTGTGTGTGTGTGTCCTTGCACCGGTTGTGCCTTTGCCCCACTGTCCCACTGTCCGCTGAGATGTCCAACTGGTCTCAAGCGCTTGTGCATTGCGCCCCCTGCTGTACCCAAAGAGGTAATGTTGCATGTGCATGTCAACGTTGTATGCATGCGTTCAATTTGTGTGTGTCTTTGTTTGTTTGGTTCGGTTGTGTTGCTTGTTTATTTCCTTTGCTTCTGTGCTACAGTGCTGCAGATCTTTATTCACGTCAGGATCATGGGCATTATCCTCCTAGCGGCCATCTTGGTTCTGAAACCTAGCAGAACCAAGATGGAGCCACGGTGGATGTGTCCCCAGAACGGTACAGGGGGAACTGACCATCAGTGAACAGGGGGGGGGGGGGGGGGGGGGGGGGGGGGGGGGGGGGGGGGGGGGGGACAGCTGTGCTCTAAGTTACGGGAAGAGGAGTTAGCGTTTTTTTGTTTTTACGGGACCGACAAAACGAGGACTACGGCGGTAACTCTGTGTGATCAGGACGACGGCGTCCGTCTCGAAGCCACGTCGCATCGTTTTTTTTGTTTTGTTTTGAAGTTTAGTTTGTGTGTCCTGATGAGCGTTCCCTTCCGCCGCTTCACCCCAGCACCGGCGCCTGGCCGGGATCAGTGCAGATGTTTTTCTGGGCACCGCGTCAATTGGTTCTCTCTCAGACTCCTGTGTTTGCACATGGCCAGACATCAGGACCACATATGGACTCGGTCGCACCACTTGTGGTTCTGAATCCGGTTCCGTGATGACGGCCGCTGGTCCATAGAATCTGAATCGGCCCGCTTAAGAGGCTGCACTGTGACCCTGGCGTAGCCTGACCTTTGACCCTGGTGTTTCTAATGTTGAGATGCGAGCGCTCACTCCCTCCCCCTCATCCTCTCCTCTCCTGTGGTCCGCAGGTGACGAAACGTACCAAGACATCTTCCGAGACTTCTCCCACATGGCGTCGAACAACCCCGAGAAACTGAAGCGACGCAGCGCCGACCCAAAGTCCTAGACCACACACGCACACGCGCACGCACGCACGCACGCACACACACACACACACACACACTCTTGGCATCAGGCCACATGTTAAATCATAGGTCAGCTGCTGTGTTGACTCCACAGGAGAACGAAGAGATGTCCAGCACAGAGGACTCTTTTGTGTTGACTTGCCAAACAAGAAGACTAATGTTTGACCAGTTAACACAAAGAATGAAAAAAAGATGGCGGGCTTCCAAGGGAAACGACTTCTAAGGGAAAAGCAGCATTTGATATGTATGACATATCTGGAATAACTTGCCATAGCTACAGTCGGGATACCCCCCCCCCCCCCCCCCTGCAAAAAAAAATCCTTCTAACAATGTGTTTTTGTTGTTGATTTATTTGATGCTGTCATTTCTATTTTATTTTTTTACTGATGCCTATGCCTCAGCGACACGAAATACATACTGTTTATCAGATGAACAAATAAAATGCAATGCATGATCCTTTTACTCAGTTTCGAGGTTGCTTGCTTCCCAGTGGTTCGTGTTAATGGTTGGATTACACCGCCACATGGCAGTCTAGCGGCCTCTTGTGGCCGGAGCAGCGCCCAGCACAAGCGAGGCTTTTTGGTACGACGGTGACGTTGTCGACACGAAGAGCGACAGGTAATAAGAGATCTTTTTTAAATGTTAAGGTGGACCGCATGGAATTGCACATTCCTTAATCAGAGGTGTGTGGAAGGGGCGACAGCCGGTGCAGCCCATTATGGGTCTGTACATGCCAGTGCTCATAATTCAATCATGAGACGGTGTTCACCCCTACTAACGCATTGCCGTTCACATTTGTTTCGTTTTTTGGGTGACTTGGGGTATCTTGTTTAAGGGTGCTCGAAGGTAGGCTGCGTACCCTGGGGATCGAACCCGAAACCCAACTTAAACTGCACAAGCCCTGACGCCAAGCATGAATTTCGTCTTTAAAAGGTCATGTAAACAAGGTTCTGATTTTCAAGAAAACAAACATATTTGAATAATCACTTTTTTTTTATTACAACCAATGAGATCTTCTCTCACATGGCTGTTGATTTGATAAACAGCTGATTTATTGTGTATAACAATACATACAATAGTTCAATGCATTGGGTATAAGGGCGGTTCAAGATCCGTACACACATGTCCAAAGGGACAAAAACAAAAAACCCTCTTCAATATCGGCCGTAACACATTGCAGCCTAAAACCTTTCCAGCTTCATCACCACTCTGCCACGGAGCAGCACGTTGGGATCGCAAACACCCGGAGTAAATGAGCGACCCGTCTACCAGATTAGGACTGCCGGCCTGCGGTTAATGGCTCAACGTGACCATGAATATGTTGCACAAGGTCCACATGACCGCGGTCCGCTGCCATGGCGACACACCATTAACCGTCACGGATGATTCGGTGCCAAAGGACCAAAAAAAAAACCCCCCAACGAAAAGCGTACTGTGTGAAAGTGTAAAGGCAGTTCCTGAAACGTACTTGCAGAGTCATCGTCGTATTGCTGGTGTGTGTCAAACAAGCGTACTTTGTTTGCTGTAGAAAATTCCCTATTCCTTATGTATTGATTGCACAACGCTCCTGTCAACAAATACTCTGACAGTAGAGGAGTGAAGTGGTCTTCGGCTGGTCGAGCACACAGCGTTACACACACCTTGTTCCTCATTCAATCACAGCCAGCAATTTGCTTCGGCTTCACCCATGTTCTAATCCACTGGTTTACGATTGAAAAAGGATCAGTGTGTTGGGCCTCAATCAAGATTTCTTGTTTGTCTCGATACCGTAACAATATGATTGTTTTTCTAGTTGATTTTGTCACAAACTCGCTACAAAACAAGCGTGGTGTAAGAATGCCTCCTTGACGCGGTGAAAAAGCTCTATTCACTGCGGCAGAGAGCCACCTTCATCGGTGTGTTCAAAACAACCCTGAGACCGAACACACACACACACACACACACACACACACACACACACACACACACACACACACACACACACACACACACACACACACACACACACACACACACACACACACACACACACACACACACACACACACACACACACACACACACACACACACACACACACACACACACACGTCATTGAGTCTTTGTAACGCCAGGAATGGTGGGGTAATAAGACACAGCCAGCAGGAGAAAGTCACCGCTGGACAGACAGGGCCGCGCTCAAAAGATCGAACGCACATCCAGGGCCCTGATTTGCGGGCAGACGACGATTTCGACGAGACCGTTTTGATTGGTCGCCCGATGACATCCGATGTGCGCCAGGCGTTAGGTCCGACTGCGGTCCGAATCCTTTCTGGCCGTCCCGTCGGCGCTGTCCGACGTGGGGCTGCCCAGCAGGCCGGCGTCCTGCCGCTCCTCCGGGCTGGCGCCGTCCGGCGGCCGTTGCCGTGGAGACGGCGGGCCGGTCCACGAGAAGTAGTGAGGCAGGGTGGCGAGGATCAAGGAGCCCAGGAGGAAGAAGCAGCCGGCCACCACCAGGGAGATGATGTAACTTCCTGTCCGGTCCCTGAGAAAACCTTCGAGGGGAAAACATTTAAAAAGACAGAAAGGAAAAGCTGGTCACATGACCTTTTCCAGTCCCTCCAACAACACCGGAAGGAGGCCTGGATCGCCCGGGCCCCGTGTTGTTGTGGGGCACCGAAACCCTAAACCCTGTGACTAAACCGCAGCCCGCAAGCCCTCGCTTGCCCTCGCTTGCCTCTTGTCTCAGAGACACCATTTCACACACATTTAAACATTAATAGTTTTATAGAAGTCCACCGTAATCTGAATTTCAGCCTCTATTAGGACTGACGCTACATTACACTAGCCTCAGGCGCTAATCCCACCCCCCCCCCCCCCTCCCCGTCGCTCACGGGACGCCCCCCCCCCCCCCCCCCCCCCCCCCCCCCCCCCCCCCCCCCCATTGCTCACGGACGCCCCCCCCCCCCCCCCCCCCCCGTCCTCCCCGTCCCCCCCGTCCCCGTCTCACCTGACAGCGGCGCCCCCAGAAGACCCCCCACGCTCTCCAGCATCTGCAGCAGCCCCAGGGCGCCCACCATGCGGCCTATGCCCACGATCTCGGGCACGCCGGCGAACACCAGCGAGGTCAGCGCGCCGGCGCAGAAGCCGTAGCCCATCCCGAACGCCAGCAGCAGCCAATAGGAGCCCAGCGCCGAGCCCAGGGGCATCAGCGCGATGAAGACGCCCGTGAGGGCCGTCCAGCCCGTGAGCATGTGGAGGAGGCGCGCGCGGCCCAGGTCCGTCAGCCAGCCGGCCGCCAGCCGGCCCGCGATGTCGGCGGCGCCGGTGGCCGACATGACGAGGGCGGCGCGGTACTCGGAGTAGCCCGCCTGCCGGCCGTGCGCCACCAGGTGGACGTAGGGCACGAAGTAGCCCGCGTTGAAGAAGGTGACGGCCAGGGTGTAGGTGAGGAAGGGCCGGTGCGCCAGCAGCGACAGCTCCAGGTAGCGGTGCACCCGCCGCAGGAGGCCCAGGAACGCCGCGCCGCCGCCGGGGTGATCCGCCTGGAGGGAGGGAGCAGAGGGGCGGAGCCTCACCATCGGGCCGAACGTGTCGCTGGCGTTACAGGAAACCTGCCTTCGTTTTGCAGGCCGTGCCGCGCTACGGCATATGAGTTAGCTTAGCTTATTAGCAGTGGCGTTGTTTTAGCATTAGCGTCTGGCGGCGCCGCCGTGGGAGTATGTCGGACGGAAGGTCTTTAGCTTCCGCCCACGAACACAGACCGATGTAAAAACCCAGCCCAGGGGGATCCGGTAGCCCACCTCGCCCACAGCCTTGGGGGGCGGGGGCGCCCTGCGCGGGGGGCGGATGAGCGCTCCGCAGGGCACGATGTTCAGGCTGAGCCCGCCCAGGATGAGCAGGGAGCCGCGCCAGCCGAACCTCTCCAGCAGGTACTGGAAGAGCGGGGCGAACACGAAGGAGGAGAGGCCCACGCCCGTGAAGCCCACGCTCAGGGCCAGCGTGCGGCGTCGGGTGAAGTGGGCCATCACCGTGGCCACCATGGGGGTGAAGACCATGGCCCAGCCCACGCCTGGAGGAGAAGAGCAGTCGATTAACTCAGTCATCACTCAAATCCATTGACCGGGGCGTTTATCTAACATGGAGCGCGTTTAATACGCTGACTGTACAGAGGAGCGTAGCATATGAGAGCGCCGCTGACGTCTTTTCCTAAACAACCACGACGGCTGTCCCACGTTTCCTTTGCTCCGACGGCTCGTAGGAGCAGTCCAAAGAGCAGCCGTCGTCGGTCTGCCCCTGGTGAGAACGCCCAAAAAGGGTGACACCCTAAGTAGCGCACTATGTCGGGGCCCACGTGGGGGGGCCCGATCGGGAGAGAGCCCAAAACGCAGGGGAACCGTGGCGGGTGTTGTGCAGACTGAGAGTAGATGCCTGAGATGAGGCCCATGGTGAGGTAGAGGTGGAGCAGCGACGCGGCCTGCGAGGCCAGGATGAGGCCCAGGCCGGCCAGGAAGCCCCCCGTCATCACCACGCGCTGGGCGTCGTACGCGTTGCACAGCGCCGTCCCCAGCGGACCTGGACGGACGGACGGACGGACGGGGCAAATACAAACACAAGTACCAAATTAACACGTAAACACATGCACGCGCACGCGCACGCACACGCACACACACACACACACACACACACACACACACACACACACACACACACACACACACACACACACACACACACACACACACACACACACACACACACACACACACACACACACACACACACACACACACACGAAATATACATATTATATTGCAAAAGCATATTCAAACAACAACAACAACAACAACAGGAGGAGTCCCCCCGGTTGCGGGGCTTACTGCACAGCTGCTGCACGGCCACGCCGATGGAGGTGATCCAGGAGATGGCCTGGGCGCTCTCCTGGAAGTACTGCACAAACTCCACGAAGAACACGCCCAGGCTCCGGATCAGCCCGAACACCAGGGTGGTGCACAGGAACATGGCCCCGACCATCACCCAGCCGCGGGGTCCGTCCTGGGCCGGGGCCCCCGGGGCATGGCGCTCCTCCCCCGGGGCCCGTTCGTGGCTCTCTTGCCTCGCCGTGGCCATTGGCTACAGGAGGAGGACGTTACGCAAAAGGTGAGCTTTGCTGCAAATGTTTGTGCGAGACGCGCAAATTCGGCAAGCTGTAGAAGGAAATCGAAGAAATAACCATGTGTTTAAAAAGAACAACGACGCCATTATATATAAATGTATGTTGTTCCTTTAAAACTGTTTTCCCTCAAACTTTGTTGAAGTTCAATTGAAATGTTGTAAAGATGTGAGGCAGCACTGGAGTGGTTAGGGTGTTTGACCCCCAGTTGTGGGTTCAAACCCCAATGTCGGCAGCCTACATGTAGGCACCCTTGAGCAAGCTTTGTTAACAGCTTGTATCTTCAAAAAAAGACTAATAGCGTAGATAAACAGACGAGACAGGCTGAGGCGGTTTTCGTTTTCCTTTACTCAAATGACGCCTGAGGGATCGCTTCCTCAAAGGCCAACATAGGCGCTGTGAACGCGCAGCTTGGACTTGAAAACCCTTCCGAAGTCAACGCCGTGTGTGTAACAGCGGTGAAGGGAAGGGTCGTGTATTAAACAGCGACGCAATGTACACAAGTTCTACTCTTTAGCACAACTATAACTAGTGTAACTATTAGTAGAACGCCATTTTGTTAACAAAAAGAAACGAAAGAAGTTGTTCCGCGAAATGATATGGCTTTGTTGGACCTCACCTGCGAGAGAAGTGCGGTTAATGATCGAAGGGATCCAAAGCCCGCAGGACGCCGGCGGCTCCAGCTCGGCTGTGCTACGGTCCCCGTGAGCGCCTGACAACACGTCTCAACTCAAAGGGCAGGACCCACCCTGGACCCTCAGCAAAGAGCACTTAGCAAACAGCACCACTAGACGGCTGTCTACTGGTCGGCTTGTTGCGCTTGCACGTCATATTCCTTACGGTCACATTGCCAGAATGTAATAGTTCGCGATATTACAAACTGGCAGCGTCGTTAATACACATTGCCCGTATTTCGGCCGAGATCGCCACGCTATCTTTCAAATTAATATCGCAATAACCCTTTTGCAATAACCTAGTTTCGCATTCATGTAGAGGAAAGAAATCCTGTTTTCTTTGTCATCATCAAAGGATGTGCAGCTGCGGCTGCAGACGGCGTAACGTTGACGCCGCTTGCATGCCGTCTCCTGTCGCCCTCACCGCGGACAGCCCATCCTCCGGTCGCTACAGCGCTTTACTTTACTCGTTTTAAACTAGAATCAGATAAGCGATGACAGATAAAGACTAGCCGTTGGTCCCGGGGCACGCATGAAAAAACCCAAAACAATGTTTGTACAGTGTGTCAATCAAACGGCCGCAAACCGTTCCTGCCAATCAAAGTGGCTTTAACCCGGGAGAGAGCGGAGGGACCACTGACACATTCCCAATTCACTCGGATCATCTTAACCCATGGAAGCTTATATTAGTAGTTGAACCATTCGCCGACCGTAAACAGGAAATTCGCGAGTACACTACTGCGCATGCGTGCCATGGCTGCGCGCACGTGCACACACGCCGGGGCTGTCAGTCAGCTGTTTTCGCTTAGGGAGGTTCCTAACTGACTTAAATGGCCCTAAATGAAGGATCTCAGGGGCAGCCGTGATAAGAGCTGTTTGACTTCTCTTCATGTGAAGGGAAGGAGCTTCAATGCTTCCTTGCTCACCTCATTTAGTATGCACTGGACTGTTCCTTTACACAAGGAAAGAAGATAAGGCCATCCCACAATTCCTTGCGGCAGGAACCTTTAAAACGAATCACCATTCGTCCATTCACGAAAACAAGTGATGTCATGTCAAGTCATGACCGACAATTATATACAATCATACTTATTGGGATCTATGTCCATAAATATGAGTGGACAGGAGTGTGAGCGTGTGCAACCATTATCTATATGACAACTATTCCCCCGTGGTTTCCACGTTTATACAGCCTGCGCGAAACAGCACGGGAAGAACGCACGGGGTAAAGTATCCAAGACGCGCTTTCAGTAGTCCGTCTTCTGAACGTTGTAGTTCCCTCACGGCGGACCCGTCCAGAACGTCCGCCGTCGCGTAATGACGCAGCGTGCCGTCGTCGGATTCTCTCCGCGCCGCGGTGGTCTTTTCCTAAATCGTAATGAATTCTCCTTCACATCTTTCCTTGACCGTGGGACGTTTTCCAATCGAGGTCAAGGAAAATGGGTTAGGAAAGAACAGGAGTTTTTTTCACTGTCCGACCGCCAGCCCGGGGCATTGCAATGCTCCAACGCCTCCCTTGCAACTCGCAATATGACTTGTTATTATCTCACCAACATGATTGCGCTCTGTGTGGATAAAAAGTTAATAGCGTAGAACACTCTGGAACTAAATTATTTACGTTTTTCATTTAACGTAGCTCAATGTAAAAAAAAAAGTATATGTATATATATACTTACATTTTTGGTCCGTAGCTAAACCATGTGTTTGTTAACTGAGTAAGATTTAGTTATGGTTCCCTTGTCTGTCTGTCTGTCTGTCTGTCTGTCTGTCTGTCTGTCTGTCTGTCTGTCTGTCTGTCTGTCTGTCTGTCTGTCTGTCTGTCTGTCTAATACACTCTCAATAAAGCATTTTAGTAAATGTACTTTAAAAGTATGGCCGGTCCTATAGCCATTCACAATCACATAACAGCTATTTAAGTTTTGGCCTAAAACATGTTCGTTGCTCATTCATTCGGAATTAACTCTGACCTTACAGACTCTTCCCATGAATAATGAGGTCATATTTGGGACAAAAATGCCCTTGTGGTTATTTAGTCAAACACAAATAAGATAGAGGAAGGTTCTGTCCTTTGGAAAGCCCCCCATTCATCAGCCAGCACCCCCCCCCCCTCCCCCACCCCTCCCGTTTGTCAGAAAAGCCAAGACAATGGGCTTGAAGCCACAACTCATGGAAGACAAGGGAAAGGGTCATGACTGAGGGTGAGAGAGGGCCCCATCATCACCTCCACCACCACCACTACCACCACCACCTCCACCACCACCTCCACCACCACCACTACCACCACCACCATCACCACCTCCTCATCCATCACCACCACCGCCACCTCCACCACCACCACTACCACCACCACCATCACCACCTCCTCATCCATCACCACCATCACCACCTCCTCCGCCACCACTACCACCACCACCATCACCACCTCCTCATCCACCACCACCACCACCATCACCACCATCTCATCCACCTCCACCATCACCACCTCCTCATCCACCACCACCATCACCACCTCCTCCGCCACCACCACCACCACCATCACCACCTCCACCTCTGCCACCACCACCACCATCACCACCTCCTCCGCCACCACCACCACCTCCACCACCACCACTACCATCACCACCACTACCACCACCACCATCACCACCTCCTCATCCACCACCACCATCACCACCATCACCACCTCCTCTGCCACCACCACCACCACTACCACCACCATCACCACCTCCTCATCCACCACCACCATCACCACCATCACCACCATCTCCGCCACCACCACCACTACCACTACCACCACCACCACCATCACCACCTCCTCATCCACCACCACCATCACCACCATCACCACCTCCTCCGCCACCACCACCACCACCACCACCTCCACCACCACCACTACCATCACCACCACTACCACCACCACCATCACCACCTCCTCATCCACAACCACCATCACCACCATCACCACCTCCTCCGCCACCACCACTACCACCACCACCATCACCACCTCCTCATCCACAACCACCATCACCACCTCCTCCGCCACCACCACCACCACCACCACCATCATCACCTCCTCCGCCACCACCACCACCTCCACCACCACCACCACCTCCTCCGCCACCATCACCACCACCACCACCACCTCCACCACCACCATCACCACCTCCTCCACCACCACCATCACCACCTCCTCCTCCGCCACCACCACTACCATCACCACCTCCTCCACCACCACCATCACCACCTCCTCCTCCGCCACTATTCATAATATCTTCTGAATATTACAGTAGAAAATGATACAGACAACGATGTTCCAAATTATCAAAAAAGATGTAATTTTATTTGTATCACAAAACTGTCTTTGTCCAGCAAAAGAACTCTACATTAATGTGTCATACAAATGTATTCTCTAATTGCTTATAAATCCACCTGATTCTTTTTTACAATATTTCCTATAACATTATTCATTTTCTGTACAAGGTAATTCAGTCCTTTGCCAGCTTGGACTTTAAAAAAGTTATTAATTTGCAGACGTCTTTTAAATAGGAATCGATACAAATAATTAAACTGCCAAATTTGACATCAAACATTCAGGCCCCAGTCCATGAGACTCAAAAATAAGATATTAATTAAATTACCATTTAAGACGATGAATGACTCTACACCGACATAACAAAATAACAAGCAAAATATCAACGTTGTTGCAAATATTACTTCAGACTTCTACGAATTGTTATTCCAGATTACAAATACTTTCGAAACTAAAACCGTGATAAAATAACTTTGATCACACTAGACAACTAGTCATATGATGATTGATTATTCCAAATGTATAAATGTCAGTAATACATTTTGTCCCTTAAAACCAAGCCCTGACTATTGTAGGACAATGCAAGACCTTCCCACAATGTCACTTTCTCGCTCCTTCCTCTCAACACCTCTCCTTCCTAACATGCTTTATCAGTCTTCATACGCTGCACCTTTGTTACACCTTGCTTCATACCTTTCACTGGCGCACACTCAACATGTTACCCTCTGCACTGCGGCCACCCTTTCCCAGTCTTCGCACCCGCTGTCGCTTACCCTCCACAACGCATTTACTCAAATATAAAAACATCCTCTGCTCTTTCTCATTTGCTCCCCCCTTCGCTTTCTGCGTTTCACATCAACCCGGTTGGTTCATATTCTTGCTATCTACCTTCTCGGCTCTCTAACCTTCTCCATTCACTGTTATTCGATCCTTATCCCCAGATTCCTCACACGTGTATATCACAACACACTCTCCAGCTCTGTGCCATAACACTATCACCATGGCTTCAGTTACTGTGGTGGGTATTGTCGTCTTGGTTCAGCTAGGGGCCCCTAGTTGCAGGGGCCCCTAGCTGTAGGGGCCCCTAGTTGCAGGGGCCCCTAGCTGTAGGGGCCCCTAGTTGCAGGGGCCCCTAGCTGTAGGGGCCCCTAGTTGCAGGGGCCCCTAGCTGTAGGGGCCCCTAGTTGCAGGGACCCCTAGCTGTAGGGGCCCCTAGCTGTAGGGGCCCCTAGTTGCAGGGGCCCCTAGCTGTACGGGCCCCTCAACAGGCCTGCAGGATGGGCTGATAGGCCTCCGCCAGGACCTTGTAGCGCACCTTGGTGTTGGTGATGGCCCCGTGCTTCTGCCGCAGGTGGAGCCTCAGCTGACTCTTGTGCCGGAAGTGCAGGTCACACTGCTCACACTGCATGGGGGGGGGGGAGGGGAGGGGTCAAAAGGTCAGCACCAGCACAAAGGAGCGCGTCATGGTTCGATGTCCACTGTGTCAAACCAAGGTGAGTGGTGTTTTTCTGGAGACTCATTAACTATGCACAACAATGTCTTCTTCAAACCAGAGTGCCAGTGTTTTAGTCCCGACAACACAGACAAGGATTCGACCTCATGGTCGTGTTCTGACTCACAGTGGTATCGGCTGTAGCACAGGGCTTCATACATTAGGGACAACAATCTGCCTGAATTGAATTAAATGCCTGAATTAAATGGTCTCTGTTTGAGAGTGTGTGTGTGTGTGTGTGTGTGTGTGTGTGTGTGTGTGAGAAACTCACCGTGTACGGCTTCTCCCCGGTGTGTATGCGCAGGTGGCTCTTGAGCGTCTGCAGGTGACGGAAGCGGGTGCCACAGGTGTGGCAGGGGTACGGCTTTTCCCCCGTGTGGATGAGCACGTGGGCCCTCAGGTGAGCTACCTGATAGGGGGGGGAGGGAGGGAGGGAGGGAGGGAGAGAGAGAGGGAGGCAGGGAGGGAGGGAGGGAGGGGGGAGGGAGAGAGAGAGAGAGAGAGAGAGAGAGAGAGAGAGAGAGAGAGAGAGAGAGAGAGAGAGAGAGAGAGAGAGAGAGAGAGAGAGAGAGAGAGAGAGAGAGAGAGAGAGAGAGAGGGAGGTGGAGAGGGAGGGAGGTGGAGAGGGAGGGAGGGAGATAGGGAGGGAGGGAGGTGGAGAGGGAGGGAGAGAGGGGGGAGGGAGAGAGGGGGGAGGGAGGGAGATAGGGAGGTAGGGAGGGAGACATAACGTCGTCATCCAAATGATTCCATTTGACGCACAACAAACAGTTTCATATCTATCATGTTCTGAATATCAAATCTCTCCCTGTAATTCCTTTGAAATCCATGTTTTGGACATGGCGATTCAAACTGATTTAAACGGTGTCATCGTGTCTCGTGTACTTTGGAACCATGGTTTTCAACCAAACGTAACTGCGGTTTGGATCATGATTCTGTTGCTAGTGTCCTGCTTTGTGAGACTCCTACGGCATCACATGTCGATCGCGACGGACCAATCACAGTTCAAGTCCGCGGTGATGTCACAGAGCAGTGCTTCCGAATCCCCGCGCACCCTCACCCTCACCCTCACCCTCACCCTCACCCTCACCTGGACGAAGCGTGCACCGCAGGTGTCACACCGGTACGGCTTCTCCCCCGAGTGGATGCGGGCGTGGGTCTTCAGGTTGGCCGGGCGGTTGAACTGGGCGCCGCACACGGTGCATCGGTACGGCCTGACCCCTGCAGAGAGAAGGTCACAGGCTCGTCTTCTAGTGGGGGAGATGGGACCGGCTGGAGGGCTGGGGGAGATGGGACTGGCTGGAGGGCTGGTGGAGATGGGACTGGGTGGAGGGCTGGTGGAGATGGGACTGGGTGGAGGGCTGGTGGAGATGGGACCGGCTGGAGGGCTGGGGGAGATGGGACTGGGTGGAGGGCTGGTGGAGATGGGACTGGGTGGAGGGCTGGTGGAGATGGGACTGGGTGGAGGGCTGGTGGAGATGGGACTGGGTGGAGGGCTGGTGGAGATGGGACTGGGTGGAGGGCTGGTGGAGATGGGACTGGGTGGAGGGCTGGTGGAGATGGGACTGGCTGGAGGGCTGGTGGAGATGGGACCGGGTGGAGGGCTGGTGGAGATGGGACTGGGTGGAGGGCTGGTGGAGATGGGACTGGCTGGAGGGCTGGTGGAGATGGGACTGGCTGGAGGGCTGGTGGAGATGGGACTGGGTGGAGGGCTGGTGGAGATGGGACTGGGTGGAGGGCTGGTGGAGATGGGACTGGGTGGATGCTGGTGGAGATATAGATGGATGCTGGTGGAGATATAGGTGGATGCTGGTGGAGATGTAGATATATAGGTGGATGCTGGTGGATATATAGTGGATGCTGGTGGAGATGTAGATATATAGGTGGATGCTGGTGGAGATATATAGGTGGATGCTGGTGGAGATATATAGGTGGATGCTGGTGGAGATATAGGTGGAGATGTAGATATATAGGTGGATGCTGGTGGAGATGTAGATGGAAGGATGGAAGGATGGATGGATGTTGTTGTATGCATGATGATGGACATCAAGGCGGAGCCTCACCCGCGCACAGTGCCTTGGTCCCGGTGGCGTTCCCGGTGGCGTTCCCGGCGCACAAGTAGGGCGCGCAGCCGTCCTCCCGTTTGAACGTGCGCGCGCTCGGGACGGCTCTATCTGCGGCGGGCGTCGTCACGGATACGCAGCGAGAGGAGCACGCCGCTTCCTTTGAGTCTTCCACAGAGGGGGGTGGTCCGAGGGGAGGGGCTTGGCCAGAACCCTCGTAGCAGGAGGCCCGCCCCTGTCTGAAACAAAAAATGTCATTCGTCCGTCAGGGGCGTGTCCACGACCCCCCCCCCCAGCATTTATAAAGCAGTGCGGGGAGTTTATACCTCACAAAATGTACGTATGTGGCGGGAGTGGCCCTTGAGGTGGCCAATCAAATGTGTTATTTTGGGGGGGGGGGGGGGGGGGGGGGGGGCATGTGCCACCCAAGGCCCCCCGGTGGAAACGCCCCTGCTTGCATGCCGCGTCCTAGTTGTCCATTACAACGAAGCAACCAATCAAACTCATGGCTTAAGAAAAGTAGGAGGCAACGATGTGTGTTTTTCTAGGAGCCTACCTATCAATCTGACCGGGCACTTCTCCAGGCCACGCCTCTGCGGGTGCGTCCAATGACACAGCGATCCTCGGGGAGATGGGCGTGTTCCTCTCTCCTGGCTCCTCCTCCTTCACCGTGGCGACAGCACAGAGAGGGTTGAGGACGATGTACTTGTATTTCTTCCAGTTGCAGGCCTTGGGGTCTGGGGGAGGTTTTGTAACACCCTGGATGAAGAAAAAAAAAGGAAACATTTAAATACAATGCGTTTCAAAGTTACTCTCTAAGAAATCAATAAAAATAAAGTCAAGCAGTATAAAAACGACGCTTTATATATTGAGTCACTTGATGCGTCGTTTCATTTCGAGCGTCTTACAAGACCCTTTTCCTTAGCAACAAGACCCTTTTCCTTAGCAACAAGACCCTTTTCCTTAGCAACAAGACCCTTTTCCTTAGCAACAAGACCCTTTTGTGAATGAAACTCTGAGGACAACAGCGTCCGTGCTCTGCTTCTGCTCTGTGCGGATGGGGGGGGGGGGGGGGGGGGGGGGGGGGGGGGGGGGGGGGGGGGGGGGGGGGGGGGGGGGGGGGGGGGGGGGGGGGGGGGGGGGGGGGGGGGGGGGTCGTACCGCAAGGTGACAGGTGTTGGACTCAGCAGGGGAGCTGGGCTGGCAGCTGGAGCGGGTGGGGCTGGTGGGGCTGTCGGGGGAGGGGGAGGGGGTGGGGCAGCCCGCTAGGGGCGACCGCCTCCCCAGCTTCATCTCCTTCGGCCTGGGCTCGCCGGCCGGGAAAGCCCCTGGCTTCACGGAGAGGCCGGCCTCCCGGGGGAACCTGAGGCAGGGAAAAAACACAGGAAGTGATGTAACGACGCTCGTTATCAGACAAAGGCAGACGCAAACAGTCACTCACACCTGCAGACACGCTCTCGACCCCCCCCCCCCCCCCCCCCCCCCGCTGCACAAACATCCCCCGGTCACACACACACACACACACACGTCACACACACACACACACACACACACACACACACACACACACACACACACACACACAACACACACACAGTCCCATAACCAACAAACATGTGCCAGGACACACAATCACACTTACATTGCTCACACACCTTCATGGCATTTTAATGACGGTTGCTTTGAAGTGGATTGATGGGTAACCCAGGATACGTAAACCTCAATCCCAAATCCCAGTCCCGTCCCCCCCCCCCCCCCCCCCCCCCCCATGACAGATCCAACCCATATTCCTCAGGGCCCTTTACATTGCCTACACTGAAAACGTATCTCCAGACCCATCATGACACCTCCAGCAGTCTGCTTACGGGGCGGGGAGGGTGAGCTGGGGGGTTGGGGGGGGCAGGCCCCCTCCTCGGGGACCTGCGGAGGCGACAGACACCCTGGAGTCCAGCTCCACTTGAGGGTGTTCAGCGCCCATCTTCTCCCTGGATGAAGAAAGCCCGATCAGCAAGTGGAGACTTTTTTTTTGGGATGCAAAAAATGCTTTTTTCCGATTTTCTTATCGGCGTCACGTGATCATCCGAGCACGGCGAATGGAGTCCCTGGCACGAGCAGATGCTGGCTCTGTGGTTTCGTGTTCATCTCTAAGTGTTTGTTGATAAGGCGTTAACTTCGTTTCATTTCCAGTAAAGGTTCTCCAGAACCGGTGCACAGGACTCACTGACTCCTGGTCGTCCTTTTCCTACAGCTGGGCTGTCCCGTGCGTCCTCCGATCTGTTTGTAGGTCAACTCAAACCTGGGGCAGGGGGCTACTCCCTGAGGTAGAGGAGGTCCCCGGTTGCCACGCCGACCTACCGAATTCGATCTGGTGAGCGTGTCCGTTTATGAACCCCCCCCACCCCCCACCCCCCCACCCCCCACCCCCCACCCCCACCCCCACCCCCCCACCCCCCACCCCCCACCCCCCATCCCCAAAACCCTCACAATCGACCCTCCGCGTCGTTCCACCTCAAACGCGGCCCCCCCGGACAGGAAGCGGGACGTGCCCTCACCTGTGCAGCTGCATGAAGGCGCGGCAGGTGTCGACCACGTGCTCCATCTGCAGGTGGGCGGCGGCGGCCAGCACGCCGGCCACGCCGCCGCGGCTCAGCGGCAGGCGGGACGTGTACATGAAGTCCAGCAGCAGGGACACGCTGGCCGCGTCCAGGCTGCTGGGGAGGGCCACGTCCATCAGCTGGAGTCCCTCGCCGCCGCCGCCGCCGTGGTCTTGTAGCGACAGACGGCGTGAGTACAGCGAGTAGAAGAACCCGCTGAAGGAGAGGAAACGAAACAAAAGCCATGAAGGGGAGGGGCATGAAGGGGAGGGTCATGAAGGGGAGGGTCATGAAGGGGAGGGTCATGAAGGGGAGGGGCATGAAGGGGAGGGGCATGAAGGGGAGGGTCATGAAGGGGAGGGTCATGAAGGGGAGGGTCATGAAGGGGAGGGGCATGCGTGTAATGTACAGACGGGCGCGCCATTGTTTACACTTTGGTTTTAAGCCGCTTCCTTAAGCGCAGCTCCGGCGCGCTGCTCCTAGTGGTTGTGTGATCAGTGAATGACCCACAATGCACCGCGCCACCGGTGTCACGAAGTGGGGCCGTCATGCGGGGCCCGTTTTTAATGGCCACCGCTTTTGAATCGTCGGCCGCTTGCTCTGTTTCCGGTGTACTTCAACGGCCGGCGATAAGTGTGTAAGCACCCAAATAGTAGCCAATAGAGTTCACTTAATATGAGCTCACTTGGGGAAGGCTATCGTTGGTCTTCATGGAGAGGGTCTAAAAGGAAGAAAAGCCGGACCATGAAAGCCCGAGACAGGTCAAAGGGTCGTTCGAGCACAGGAAAGAGCTTTGGACAGGACTGGTGGAGTAGGATGACTATCACCGTCCTCGATAAGAAAACAGGAAGCTGTGGGGTGCGGGAAGCGTCGGGGGTGGGGGGGGGGGGGGGGGGGGGGGGGGGGGGAACAATAACAGATGTGACTGCTCTGTTGTCGTGTGTGCTGAGCGTGTGGTGCGGACCCTGGAGAGATGACGCATTTAGCGGACGATAGTTTGGGAGTGACGAGTCCAACCAAAAACGAAACAACAATAAGAGAAGAAGTGGCGAAGTGCAACGAACGCACAACCCAAGGCGTCGTGGCGCACGACGCACACTCACCTGCAGGCGACGAGCACGGCACAGTGTGCGCGTAGACGGGCCCCGCCCACAACCAGGGTGGTGTCAGTCAGCAGGTGGCGCCGCCGCAGCTCGTTGAGGTTCTGCAGGACGTCGCTGGAGTGGCGCGTGTACTCCTTCACGTGGCCCTCACCCGCCTCATCCACGGCTTCCGCGCGCTGCTCGTGCCAGCCGCCGGCCCAGCGCCCCGCCATCTCCTCCCTGCTGCTCCTCTGTCGTGGAGGGGGCAGCATGAGAGACGCTCAGAAGAACCACGCGCTTTTTTATTCATTTCGTTCGTTTTTTACTTTTATACTTTTTTCCCCCAGTATAATCGAAAATGTGACGGTTACATTGAAGAGGTATTAAAACCATGCACATTTTAAAAAAAAATGTTTGACTTTATTTATAATGTTTTTCAGTATACGCAAAAAAAATAAGATGGTTACATTGAAGAGGTATTAAAACCATGCAACCTGTTTATGCATGCCGGTATTCTGCTGGTGGAATGGGAGCTACACAGTGCAGACATTGGTACCTACCGGGTACTCGTGGGGTGAATAAATAGAGCGGCGTGTCCCAGACACATCTGCTAGGTGAGACCAGCTCCCTACTCGTACCTGTGTGCAACGATAACAACAATAAACAACAATAGATTTAGTCATGTGTGGCAAAAGGTTGATGTTCGTCATGACTGATAGCTTAACTCCTAATTGAAAACGAACGTGGCATGAATAAACATGCAAACATGTTGTTACAACTCCATGGACATTAACGCAAGCCCTCCCGGGATCAAGTGGAAGAAGATGAAAAAAGAACTGCCTGATCATGTTTGCGTTTCCAGACCAGACCACCGAACTTAAACTTCTAAGTGAAATGCGATGCAGAGCGTGCAGGTTTGCAGGACATCTCAGACAAACGCTTCCTCCTCTGCCGCTCCCAAAGACACGATGATTAGAATCAAACCAACCAACGAAAAAAGCGAAACGCTAAACAGCGCTACTCACCCCGACCAGCAGGGACGAGAACTTGCTCGCTCGGCGCGGACGTCAAACCTCTGGAAGGGTCGGTGTGCGCCGCGCTGTGAACTACGTCTCTCCGAGGGGGGTGGGGGCACAAGGTGGCTCGCTGCTACAGCCCGCCTCCAACACGACAGCTCCCAGCTCTGACTGCCGGTCGCCACCGCCACCCTCTTTATAACGTCTCGCAGGAAGCCCTCCAAGCAAGGCGCTTCTCGTTTCCTCTTTCCTCAACGGCCCACGCTCCGTGGAAGCCACTCAGGAAAAGCACCCCCACCCCCCCCCCCCCCCCCCCCCCCATCCCCCCGCCAGACGCTGGGCTTCGAGTATTTTTAGTGGCCTATTAGTTTTTCTAACCCCATTAGTCCCCACAAAGGCATGGCAGGGGAGTGTGTGTGTGTTCCTGTTCGTGTGTGTGTGTTCCTGTTCATGTGTGTGTTCGTGTTCGTGCGTGTGTGTGTGTGTTCGTGTGTGTGTGATCGTGTGTGTAATATCAAATGAGGGGCCCGGGGAGATGATGTACGTGGGGGTCTCTCTGGGACGTAGGTGTCAGCGTGTCAGCGTGTTAGCGTCACGCATCGACATCTACCACCAAGGCCTTCGACGCAAGAGGAAAACACACGGAACGCCAAACAATACAATCAACAAACGCCACGACTGGATGGCTGGAGGTGGCGTTTGAATGGCGCACGCTAAAGGCTCGCCTGAAAACGAACTGGAATTGGCGCTGTTGCCACGGTGACGACAAGCGTTTGACTACGGATCGCTCTGATAAAGGTGTCCGGAAGCTTCCTGCATGCCGCCGAAGACACAGGAGGAGAGAGAGAGGAAGGAAGGAAGGAAACTAGAGATGTTGTGTTGGGTTATGTTGCAAACATGGTGGGTGGTGGTGGTGGTGGTGGTGGGGGGGCGGAGGGAGGGGGGGGGGGGGAGGGGGGGGGGGGGGGGGGGGGGGGTTAGGGGGGGGGGGGGGGGGGGGGGGGGGGGGGGGTTAACGGGGGGGGGGGGGGGGGGGGGGGGGGGGGGTTAATGGGAGATACCTTTTGCTTGATTGTGAAAAACAAACCACCTCTATGAAATGCGGAGGACAGATGTACAGGAACTGCTTCCCCCCCCCCCCTACACACACACACACACTCAAAATACCAAAATGCACACACACAAACACACACACAATCATACACTCACAGACGAGTCCAAAACACACACACACACACACACACACACACATACAGAAATACACAGATACAACCCATGTAAACCAGGCGCACACACACTCACAAAGACACGTGCACGAGCGTGCACGAGCGCGCACGAGCGTGCACGAGCCCTCTGAGAGCCTGGTCAATGGGCTGCTGGTTGAACACCGCCGGCGCAGGACATCCGCCCCCACTGAGGGGCGGGGGGCGGCCCGAGAACAGGGGCTGTGGGAGGAGCTGACAGATGCAGGTCAAGGGTCGCCAATTGGTTTTTCAAAAACAAGCGGAGGGGAGGAAAGCGACCCTACCTCAACCCCCCCCCCCCCCCCCCCCCCCCCCCCCCCCCCCCCCCCACCCCCCCCCCCCCCCCCCCCCCCCCCCCCCCCCCCCCACCCCCCCCCCCCCCCGCTCCCCCCCCCCCCCCACCCCCCCCCCCTCCCCCCGCCTCTTCTGCCCCCCCCACCCCCCCCCTCCCCCCACCCCACCACCCCCCCCCCCCCCCCCCCCCCCCCCCCCCTACATATCAAAGTAGCTTTTGGGCGGAAGCATCAGAGGGCTTGTGAGGCGGCTTGTGAGGCGGCTTGTGAGGCGGCTTGTGAGTCGGCTTGTGAGGCGGCTTGTGAGGCGGCTTGTGAGTCAGAGGGCTTGAGTCGGGTCAGGGGATGCTGCTCCAGGTACGGGGGCTCGGGGGGGTCCCTGTACCTGTTTATTTATTTATGAGGGAGTGTGTAAGGCGTCGTGAGTAGCCCACCCCCCCCCCCCCCCCCACACACACACACACACCCCATAAATGTGAGTTAAAGATCCCCCCCCCCCCCCCAAAGAAAAAGCAAAGACACAAAAAATTTGTAAACACGACCACTCATAGAAAGTATGTGTCAATATTTTATTAATTTTTCAAATGGCATCTCTACGGTGATATGTGATCATGTCATGGTGTGATCCTGTGTTATTATTAATGTTATTTGCATGCCATGCAGTTGAAACATGACCATGTTTGGTTATCCCCTTCAGGAATCGGAAGCAAAGTGCTGAGTGTGTGACCAGGGGGGTGTTGAGTGTGCATGTTTGTTTGTGGGGGTGTGTGTGTGCGTGTGCGTGTGTGCATTTGCTTATGTTTATTTGTTCACAGTTATTTTGTCATTTGTACGTGAGGTTGTACGTGCGGGCATGCATGTGTGTGTGCATGTGTGTGTGTGTGTGTGTGCATGTGTGTGTGTGTGTGTGTGTGTGTGCATGTGTGTGTGTGTGTGTGTGCAGGCATATATGTGTGTGCAGGCGTGTGTGTGTGGGTCTCTATGTCCTTGGCCTAGGGCTTATTTGTTTGGATGGAGGCTTGATCAATTGTGTCTAATGGGGGGGGGGGGGGGGGGGGGGGGAAGAAAGAGGAGACACGGGGGGAGCAGGCCGAGCTGTAGAAAGCAGAGGGCTTGTGGTGGGTCTCCGCTGCTTCCAGGCATTGTGCGGGGCCGCGGATGCAGTGGGCGGTGGAGGAAAAGTGAGAACATAACCACAACAGGTAATGGACCAATGGGCGGAAGCCGTGGAGTCCGTCCCCATTGGCTAAGGCCCGGGCAGGGCTAATAGTTTACTTCCTGTGTGTATAACGTAGCCGCCTGTCGGTTTTTACATTAGCGACCCCCCCCCCCCCCCCCCCCCCCCCCCCTGATGTTGGAGAGGAGAGGGCATAGCCCCCGGTATTACTAGAGTTGATTAGTACTGTTATTATCGTGATGAAGGTGATGTGTGTTATGGGATTCTACATTTGGTCCTTTTTATTTTTTACTGTCGCTTTATAATAAGATAAGACAAGATAAGATGTCCTTTATTCATTCTCTAATGGGGAGTATTACATGTTTTAAACCTTTAAATGTACCCATTGACCCTTTAAAACAACTATTGTAGAGTCATTCCTCAATTGGGTGATTAAGGCAAACAAGGCTGGACTCAGTGGGTTCATCAGCATCGGTCCGCCTGTTGACAGCCTCGGGTTCCTGAAACAATAACACAGATCCCAATAAAACTGCATCTTCCTGCCGCGCCGGAACCCCACGGAACATTCTGGACTTATAAGGGCAAGCAGAGGAGACCACCGCTGGAGGGAGGGAGGGAGGGAGGGAGGGAGGGAGGGAGAGAGAGAGAGAGAGAGAGAGAGAGAGAGAGAGAGAGAGAGAGAGAGAGAGAGAGAGAGAGAGAGAGAGAGAGAGAGAGGGAGGGAGGGGGAGAGAGAGAGAGAGAGAGAGAGAGAGAGAGAGAGAGAGAGAGAGAGAGAGAGAGAGAGAGAGAGAGAGAGAGAGAGAGAGAGAGAGAGAGAGAGAGAGAGAGAGAGAGAGAGAGAGAGAGAGGGAGGGGGGGATATCCCAGGGAGGGCCCTGGATGTTTTTCCTCTGTGAGAAAAAGAAAAAGGATTTGGTAGCAGAAGCAGGACACATAATGCCAAAACATTGTTTTGAACAATACTTTTTTTCTTATAATTTATATTTTGGAGCATGTTACATAAAAAATGAAATGAAAGTGTCGTTCTACATGTAATGCAAGACACAATTCACAATGTGACACATGAAAAATGAAATATGACGGGCTATCTAATCTAGAGTCCTTTTCATGGTATAAAACCCAGGTGTCAGCTCCAATCCCTGTGTGACGTCTCTGGATATCGACACACCACCTGGAGCTCCACCTGGACAAGACTGAGCTGCTCTTCGTTCCAGGGAGGGCATCTCCCACCCACGACCTCTTCGTCAATATTGACAACTCTGTTGTGCCGGGCGACGCGGACGGCAAGGAACCTGGGTGGCACACCGGCTGACCAGCCGTCCCTCGCTGCCAACATCACTGCAAGAACCCGCTCTTCATCCTCATGCTCTACCACATCAGGAGGATACGTCCCTTCCTCACCCAGGAGGCCACGCAGGATTTGGTCCAGGCTCTTGTCATCTTCCATGTGCCGTTCCTCCTCTGCAGCTCATCCAGAATGCAGCAGGCCGGCTGGTCTGCGGAGCACCACCGCAACATTCCTCCACACCCTGCACTGGCTACCGGTGGCCGCCCGGATCCGATTCAAGTCACTGGTTCTGTCCCACCGTGCTGCGACTGTCTACAGGCTCATGCTACATCCAGGGCGCGGTCAAGCCGTACGCCCCCAGGCCGTCCACTACGCTCTATGACTGCCAAGCTGCTTGCTTCTCTCTCACTACAAGCTGCCGCTCAGCAAGATCCTGATCGTTTGGAACGAGCTCCCCACGGGCTCCAGGACTGCAGAAACCCTCAACATCTTCCCTCACAGACAGAAAGGTCATCTGTTCCGACCGCAGCTTGGCCAATGAAAAATAAACATCTGTACCTCTCGCTTCTAACATGGAGCACTTGAAGCGGTTTGACTATTTGATGAATTGTATGCACTTGCATAATTCTTGCATTTCTGGGTTGTATCTTCATGATTTAATGCACTTATATTGTACGTCGCTTTGGATAAGAGCGTCAGCTAAATAAATGGAACGTGATGTAATTATATATAGATATAGATATATAATATCTAAACACACTATCGTGTCTTGTATTCGCTTGGTTCAATGCGTCCCATGGCGTTGTTTCACCGGTCAGCAAGATAGATTGGCTCGCGCAGAGCTGCGGGCTCGCGAGCAGCTGCGTGGCCACTCACAGCCCGCGACGTCACACGGCTGGAATGCGGTGACGACTGCTGCTGGCGGCTCGCGGAAGGCCTGCTGGTGCGTGACGAACTCGGGATCCACGGGAAAGTAGGTTACCGCAACCGGACAGAAATAGGAGAAAGTTGTTTCTGCGTCCCCCCCTGTGTTGATGTTGGGATTGCCAAAGGATATGTGTAAAACTCGTTTTGTGGGGTTTATACATTTTTTCGTGGCTTTGGCGTTGCTTCTCGCGTTCAAGTCGACGAAAAGTAGCCCCCCGGAGACGAGGCGTAGTTGAAGGCAGGCTATCTCAGCAAGTAAACAAACAAAGCGTGATTAACGTTAATGGCAGCCGTTTAGCAGTCACTAGATCTTATCGAGGTCCTCAAATGCGGTACGGTGGTCGCGTAAACATGGCACCAGAAACAACCCACATTGCACGTCGCAGACTCGACGGTTTGCGTTCATGTTGCAAGTCCACCGCGTTAGAGCTGCGTGTAGAAAGGCTGTGTGTGTTTTGAGTCGCCCCTACTTATGTGAACGTTTGTCTATTTGCAGATGAGACTGAGTGACGGAAGAGTGGCTCCGTAAAAAAAAAAGAAGAAGGTAGGAGTACGGATGCTTTACTGTGGATTTCAGCTGTCCCGGAGCCACGTTGCTTTATTCCAGTTGATTTGCATGTACTTAGGCACCCTTACGTTATGTGTGGACTGTGGTCCACTGTAGTTACAAAAGTGTATTTGTAACAATGTAACACAACGACATATCGCGAGGATTCGGTAGCAGACGCAACTTTGGAATTTGATTCAGGAGTTGCAACCGTCAGCGTTTTTTATTTATTTATTTAACTCATTCAGAGAAAGGAAAATGGTTCAAACATAGCCTCACAAATGCGCAGGCGTTGTATCGCCTACCACACAAACGACCGACTGGTGAAGGCGCAGTGATGAACGCTGTGGCCCTGACATCCCGGGATTCGGGTGCAAGCTCATCCCGGATTTAGATCAGGGTTTATATCATGTGAGTGGCGTAGCTGGGGAGCCTGTCCCTTAATCTTTACCATAACAACACCCACGGTTGGGATTTCTAATATGTGGACCCCAAAATCGTTTTTATGTTTTATTCTAACCCTGGTAATATGTCTTGTATAGGATCTACAACATAGTAATCTATGCCATTGTATCACTGTTACTGAAATAAGACCGTCATTTAGAGGAAACAGGAGTAAAATCATGTTTTTTCCAGTTTCCGCCAACCAGTTTGCAGGAGCGTTGTGTTCGTGACGTCGAAGTGTCTGTTAGCATTCTCTTCGACGTCACGGAAATGGGACACTGGCGGCGAGGTGTGTGTGTGGATGTGTGGAGCTCTCTCTGGGCAGCGGTTGTTGATGGCGCAGTCCGACAGAGGGTTATGCTTCTCGGACTCTTAGTATAGTATAACGCCACGGTGTGTGGCGTATTATGTATATACAACATCACTGATTATAACTCTCATACACAACGACGGTGCTTAAAAAGCATCACAAAGTCCCCCTGGGTCGTAACCATGGAGATAAAACTACAACTGCAAACGGCTTTCAGCCGTGAACACTTAAATACCCCAGCGCTCGAATTCGAGCTGAAACGGGGGGGTTCACCTACACTCGAACTTAAAACCCGACGCACGTACAATCTCGTGGTGGCGTTATAACAGACGTGCGATTGCACTAGTAGTCGATGCCACACACCCCCCCACCATCGCTCCATTGGAAGATGATAACCCCTTTATTAACAGCCCCACTACCCATATCCAATCACCTTTATGTGCAATACCAAATCCCCTTTTGGAGAATACCCATTTGTTGTACAACAATATTAATAATTGGATACAAGTTTAAAGACAGTGAGCATACCAATGTCGAAAACGAAAGTCATGGGCAGCTCATATATTCATTTTAAGGGTAAGAATAAAAGGCACAGGCAGCTCATATTTTTCAGCTGCTCTCATTAGTTTGTTATTTATTCCTAGCATAATTTTTTTCTTTATCCCTTTGAGGATATGCAAGATATCGTTATGGGAGCCAGGTGTTGCTGTGTATCCAGACACCTGGCTGTTGCATAACTTTTCCTCTGTTCGTTTTTGCTTCGACTTAATTTGGAAATCTATGAGTACAAACAGCTGAACAACAATTACTATTGTGCTGCAAAACAGGCCAGGGGAAAACATGCAATTGCACCTGTGTGTGTGCGTGCGTGTGTGTGTGTGTGTGTGGGGGGGGGGGGGGGGGGGGGGGGGGGGGGGCGCATGCACTTAATGGTTTCTTTATGGTTTTCCATCCATTTCAATGCCAGTGATCTTGGATGAGTGACACACACACACACACACACACACACACACACACACAAGGGAGCCAAGGGAAGTCCCCTTGGCTTTTAGAGTAGGGTCTGTCTTCCTGTCTTTCTACCAGGAGCCCATTGTTAAGTCAATGTGTTGCCATAGGAAACAAAATAAATGAAGCATCACTTGGTTTCCATGGGTTACCCGTGACAAAGAGCTGTACAGATGGTTGTACAGATGGGCTTAAGTAGTGAAGCTGGCGGGGAAGCCATTAGTGAGTGTCATTATTGGTGGCAACATATGAGAATGCGGCCATACCACTTTTTTACTTCAAACAAATGCTTCGCGAGATCTTGTGACGCATTGACACATAACGACGAATGATCATGAGGAACCAATTCACATTTGCAGCCATGCACAATAACAGTACACAAGAGACGTGTGCTTTTACACTGACCTGCGTTGTGTTTGGCTCATCACACATTACAGACGTGCTTCTTTCCATCGAAACGGCAGCAAAAAAAACATGTATTATGTATTTATGTATGTGTGTGTATATATATATATACATATATATATATATATATATATATATATATATATATATTACAGTATAGTTGATCATACAGTGTAATCTTACTAAGCATCTATATCCCAGTTCCCCGTTAAATGATTACATTACTATTAATTCCTTCTCATTCCAGTCTCTGTTACTTGGAACGGCAAAACATCGGCAAAGAATCAGACCCTTCACGTCCTCACCTTCTGTCCGTCTGTCCCGCCAGAAGTCTTGACATGTCTGGTCCCACCTGGCTCCCACCCAGGACCCTCGACCCCGCCGACCACACCGGCCCCCAGATGTCCCACGTCACCGCAGGGGGGGACATCTACCGGCTCCCCAACAAGAAGGGCCCCTCCGGCCAGCCGGCCCGGCCCAAGTACAGCCTGTACGAGCAGAACGGAGACGGAGGTGGAGGTGGAGGTGGAGGTGGAGTAGCCACCAGGTACATGGCAACTGGACCCACAGGTACGACCGATCAGCCCGATCCAATCAAACACTGATGATGATGATGTGTTTATGATGATGATGAGGTTGTTGCTGTTGTTTTTTGGTGTACTTGCCATTTCTTTCCTTTCTCCAATAATTCATCATCAATGTTGGAATAGATTTGATATTTAAAGATCCCAAAATGAAAAGTGTGTTATCGTGGGTCCATATTTGGTTACCTACAGTTGAATTACTTCATTGGCACGATATGGACCCCATAAATGTACATAAATGTACAAATGTATTTGTACTTACTTCTGGTTATGACACATGCCTCCACTGGATCTAAGCTGCCAAGTATTTCGTCCAATTACATTGCTCCATTGTCAATTGTAACTCCTAGCACGGCTGCTGACAGCTAGCCTTGGTTTTTGACAGATTTGAGGTGAAGCTCTGCCCTAGCCATAGTGACATAAACCTCCCACTTTTTTTAAAGCTTTGTCCCGCCCCCACCCCCCCGGTTTTATGCAGACGCCGTAAGAAAAATGCCATCTGACACCCGTTGATTAGGACCTTTGAAAAACAAACAAACACGTGATCAATAAAACTTTGGTGAAATAATAATTAAACAAAGGGTTTCATATGGTAGCATTATATGCAGAATGTAAAGCCAGACCCTGTTGATCCTTGACCTGTGTTGTTGCTTGTAATGTGCACTCCAACCAACAGGGGGCCCTGTTCACCATTCATCCAGTGACCACTACTACCCTCCTCCTCCTCCTCCCCCCCATGGCCCTAAAGAAGACCGTAGCTGGAGCCCCCACATGGACAGCTGCGTGCAAAGGGTAAAGGATCAAACCTTTTTAAATGAAGTACTCTTTATGTACAGATTAGATTAGTACTCAATCAACTAAATCCATTTTTCAATGGATTCAGTGACGTCCCTGTCACTAAATCCTGGGACTCCCCCCCCCCCGAAGTCCTGCTGTAACGTAGTAAGACTGTTGGAGCCGAGGCAAGGGGAAAAAGGCTCACGGTGTTCCTTCCTGTCATTTCTTTCCAGCAGCGTAGCCATGACAACCCCATGGGCCACCGCTCCGACATCGACGCCGACATCGACTCCCTCGCCAGCATGCTGGCCGACCTGGACAGCCACCAGCAGGACGCCAGCACCCAGGTGGGCCAGCCGACACTCCCCCTGGGGGGGGGGCTAGGGATCCAGTAAGACCCCCAGGCTGAACATGTCTCTCCTCTTCCCCGCGCAGCTCTACGACAACGTGCCGTACAGCCCCCACCTCCAGGCCGACCGCTACAGCCCCTCCCCCCAGAGCGGGGCTCCGCCCCCGCTGCCTAGCCGGCCCTCCGTGGGCTACCCGCCCCACCCCTCCCAGAACCAGTACCACCCGGCCCGGGCCTACCCTGCCGAGCCCCAGTACCCCCAGCACCACCAGCCGAACCCCCAGCACCAGCACAGCCCTATCCCCCACCAGCACAACCCTAACCCCCACCAGCACAACCCTAACCCCCACCAGCACAACCCTAACCCCCACCAGCACCACCCTAACCCCCAGCACCACCACCCTAACCCCCACCAGCACAACCCTAACCCCCAGCACCACCACCCTAACCCCCAGCACCACCACCCTAACCCCCACCAGCAGGATTACTACACCTCGTCCTCCTCCAGCGCCGCCCCCAAGCCCTTCCCCCAGCCGGTCCCGGCGTCCTACACCACCGCCTCCACCCCCACGGGCCCCAGGTTCAGCGTGCAGGTGAAGACGGCGCAGCCCGTCACCTACTCCCAGACGGGGCGGCGGGTGGAGCAGGCGCACACGCCTCCCCCGCCCCGCCAGCCCGCGGCCCAGGCCCCGGGGCCCCCATGGAGCTGGGGGCCCCGCCCCGGGGCGGAGCCGGGCCGCCAGGTGGGCGGGAGAGGCGCCCAGAGAGGGCCGGAGAGCAGCCAGGGGCCCGCCCACCAGACGAACAAGGTGAGGGGCCACAGCAGCAGAGGGGTTGTAATGTCCGAGGGCCCGATTTACATTCGCCGCGGCAACGCAAGGTTGCCTTGCATGTGGAATGAGGTCCGGGGCCGCTGTGTGTCGTGCGAGCCAACCAGAGCGTGTGCGGGGTTCAGGGGGTTCAGGTTAGGCCGTGTCGCGGGGACCTGTTGGGAAGTCTAGAACACAGCGGTGATTGGTTAACGGTTCGTTAAGGTTGGAGGAAGGGCCGAACTATCGTTTTGATTGTACTTGTCTTTTGTTTTGTTGGTCCTTTGGTCTGCGGTTGCACGTTGCGTTACAAAAACGGCTCCAGCTGTAATTCCAAGTCCACTTTTCTTTTTTAAATAATAACGCCATTGATTTGCTGCATACTTTCCGCCCCTGCACATGAATGAACTGACTGGCCAACCTGCCAATGTGTCTGCGCAGGATCCTCTTATATTTAGGCATCCTAACCATTTCAACATGTGTCCTCCAGGGGCCGGCCACGCCCAGACCTGAAGAGGAGCTGGACAGGCTGACCAAGAAGCTGGTGTACGACATGAACCACCCCCCTGTCGAGGAATACTTTGGTACGGCCTTTGTTCATTCAATGGACAAATTAATTAAGGTTCTTTTTTTGTTTCATTCTTTTTACAAAAGTCAGAAAAGCGCTTTGTCTCGATCATTAGTCCAAGTGAAAAAATAAATATTTCTGTATGAACGCGAACAAATTAAACTCGTTTTTGAATTTCTTTCCAATACTATATTATATACTTCAAAATTCGACCACCCTTTTTTTTAACCTCTTATCGACCGCCCCCCTTTCTTTCTTTTTGCAAATGTCCGCTTAAATGTGGACACACGTGAGCTCACAGCGCAGTACCTGCGATGGCCACAGTCAGGACAGTGGCGCCGTCTGGAATGTGGCCCCTCGCGGTTCACGTGGATGTTCTAAACAATCCACCTAAACACAAACTGTAACGACCGCGTGCCGCTTTTTTTCAAGTTGGACCGTGTCCCGTCTGTGTCCGTCCCAGGCCGGTGCGCTCGCTGCGGGGACAACGTCCACGGCGACGGCAGCGGCTGCATCGCCATGGAGCAGGTGTTCCACGTGGAGTGCTTCACCTGCATCACCTGCCACGCCCACCTGCGGGGGAAGCCCTTCTACGCCCTGGACAAGAAGAGCTACTGCGAGAGCTGTTACATCGTGAGTATGAGCCGCCAGACGTTTGTTTGGTTCCTTGCTTTGTGACTTTCTTTGATTGAAACAGTGAATGAGACAGTTTGAAGTGTCGCTGTGCTCTTTGTGCGTTAGCGCCCCGTAGCGCATTACAGAGAAACCGCTAGCGATGGGGTTGTCATAAACACGAAAGATGACGCACACATAAGCTATATAACAGTAGCGATAATACCAATGGATAATAAGAAGGAAAGAAGATAAATGTTACGCAATCTAGCAATTTCCTCAATAAAGTGCCAATCTAATGTGTAAAATGTGACGTACGATTAATTACTCTTGCATTTTCTGCCTGAGTGGCCATCTGTAGCCAATTGAAAATGTTCAATGTCTATTTTGTATTTTTAAAGAAATATGTTCTTCGGAAGGACATCCGTCTGTATAAAAGTGCGGACCGAGTTGCGGTAATGGTTTTAGTGGCTAGCGAAACCTCTCTCTCTCTCTCTCCTCGTGTCTGTACAGAGCACGCTAGAGCGATGCTCCAAGTGCTCCAAGCCCATCCTGGACCGCATCCTGCGGGCCATGGGCAAGGCGTACCACCCGCGCTGCTTCACCTGCGTGGTGTGCAACTGCTGCCTGGACGGTGTGCCCTTCACCGTGGACGCCACCTCCCAGATCCACTGCATCGAGGACTTCCACAGGTGCGCGCGCACGCACCCACGCACGCATGCACCCACGCACGCACCCAGGCACGCACACACCCAGGCACGCACACACCCACGCACGCACCCAGGCACCCACGCACACACCCAGGCACGCACACACCCAGGCACGCACACACCCACGCACGCACCCAGGCACCCACGCACACACCCAGGCACGCACACACCCACGCACACACCCACCCAGGCACGCACACACCCACGCACGCACCCAGGCACCCACGCACACACCCAAGCACGCACACACCCAGGCACACACCCACCCACGCATGCACCCAGGCACCCACGCACACACCCAGGCACGCACACACCCACGCACGCACACACCCACCCACCCACACCATTGAAGAGCCCTAAATGGTATACCCTCCATCTTGTATCCTGTGTGTGTGCGTGCACGTGTGTGTGTGTGCGCACCTGCGTGTGTGTTTGTGTGTGCGCGTGCGTGTGTGTGTCTGTGTGTGTGTGCGTGTGTGTGCGCGTGCGTGTGTGCGCGTGCGTGCGTGTGTGTGGAGCAGGAAGTTTGCCCCGCGCTGCTCAGTGTGTGGCCAGGCCATCATGCCAGAACCGGGCCAGGAGGAGACGGTACGGATCGTAGCGCTGGACCGCAGCTTCCACGTAAACTGTTACGTCTGTGAGGTGAGAGAGACACACACACACACACACACACACACACACACACACACACACAGGTTTGTTATCGAGGCCAAGACTTAAGGGCATTAAGTCACATGCAGCTATGTTCAACATAATTGTTTTGTGAGTGTCATACTGGACTGGTAACTGATGAAGGGCCGTTGAGCACGGTGGCGATTGGGCCCTCAAAGGGCCTCTGTTTTGCCAACGGGTGTGACGTGGATGCGACGGCTCCATGTATTGTAGACGGATTGATGGCTCAGCCGACCAGCCCCCTCCGGTGGACTGTACCAACTGGTCGGCTGTGTGGAAGGATGAATGGCTCAGCCGACCAGTTGGTACAGTCCACCGCCGGTGGACTGTACCATTCATCCTTCCACACGTATGGATGGACTGAGGGCACTATAGGGGGGATTTTCTTCTTGTCTTTAATCAACGTTTTACCTGGAGGTAGAATAGAGGGGGCTGTAATGGATACATGAGGGGGAGGAGTTAACTCTGTGTGTGTGTGTGTGCATGTGCATGTGCGCGTGTGTGTGCGCGCACATGTGTGTGTGCGTGTGTGCGTGCGGGTGTGTGCGCGTGTGTGTATGTATGCGGGTGTGTGCGTGTGTGTGCGCGTGTGCGTGTGCGCGCATGTGTGTGCGAACATGTGTGTGCGTGTGTGTGTGCGCGTGTGTGTGTGTTTGTGTGTGTGCGTGTGTGTGCGTGTGTGTGTGCATGTGTGTGCGTGTCTGTGTGCGCGCGTGTGTGTGTGTGCGTGCGTGTGTGCGTCCCAGGAGTGCGGCCTGCTGCTGTCCTCTGAGGAGGAGGGCCGGGGGTGCTACCCGCTGGACGGTCACATCCTGTGCAAGAGCTGCAGCGCCCGCCGCATCCAGGACCTCTCCGCCAAAATATCCACAGACTGCTAACACGCCGCCGCGGTGGCCGTCGGTGGGTTCCAGTGTCCAATCAACTCTCGTGCAATTTCAAAATATGGCAGAATCTGGTGTGTGGGGGTGGGGGGGGGGGGGGGGACGAGTGCGACGGGAGCCGTCAAGAATGTAAAGAAAATACAAAATCATGGTACTTGCGCTGTACCTTGTTTTTCTGCGGCTTGTTTTTCAGGGTTTGGTTCTTTGGCGCCCCCTAGTGGTACAGACACCGTTGTTTTCTTCTGCCGGACTCCCTTGCAAAAAAAAAAAAAGTCCTATAGTTTCATCGTGTTTTATTTTTTTATTTTTTTTCTTATCTTTATTCCGTTTGGTTAAGTGTCACCCTCAGAAACCCTGACCTGCAGGCCGCTAGGATCTCCCAACACCGCTTACAATGTCAAACCACAGCGCCCAGCGCTATTGGCTACTGCATTTGCCTGTTTCTTGGGATTGGTTCAACTGGGGGTCCAGTGACACCACCTCTGGCCAATCAGAATGCCACGTGTTTCACCAAAGAAGGCGACTGTGTTCCTTTGTTTGATGTTCGCCCTTGGTTACTCTTAAGGTGTCTCCTGGTGTCCACCTGTACCCTCCATAGGTCATAGGTCATAGGTCATAGGATATGAATTATGGTATATATGCATATGATGTTGAACACACGTGGTTCCACTGTGTTCACTGTAAAGGTTTGAGGACAATTGGATTTTAGGGGAACTACATTGAAATATGAAAATAATGGAATTCACGTACTCAGAAATGAAAAGTACTTGTGAGCGTTGCACGACCCCCAAGCCAACTTGTAGAGTTAGTATCAAATACCAACGTGAAGTGTGACTGTACATAATTGTTTGGTTTTAACGCTAACTGATGCTAGTATGCTAGTACAACACAGAATAAGCTACGGCTTTCATTTTGGACCTCCTGTCAAATCAACATTTCTAGATGTCCGGAAATCAATCATTTCTTTTTTTACTTTTAACGTCGTTCCTTAAAAAACAAACAAACAAAAAACCATGTTGGTTTATACTTGACTGTTACCGTGAATATGAAGGTGCAATGAAGTTCAAATTCAATCGACTGCCCAAAGCAGAAGAAAACCGGGTTGTTAGACAGCTTCCTTTGAGGGCCATGCAAACAAGCCAGGTCGTTGGGCTGGTTTCTGTGTTACAGTATTTATTTTGTTTTGCTTTTCTTCTGTTTACCCCGGTCTTTCCGTCCGGATTGCTTTTGCGTGTCTGTGTTCATCTGCCATCAAGGGCTAATCTTTTCAAAAGCTTACCTCGGTGAATTCCGTCTCTGGGCGATCCTCCTTGTTCCTGATGCGTTACTCTGATTCCCATTGTTACATTTACTCGCTTGTCCTTTTTTGTTTGTTTTTTTTACAATACATTCTCGTCATGTTGGTGACACAGCGTTCTGTGAAACGTTTGGGGGGGGTTGCAATCTGATCTCTTTGAGGTTGTTTTCTTATCTGGAGGTCAAAGTGCCAAGAGATGAGGCCACATACTAGACACAGCGGCGATAGTAAATCAACAAGACCCGCTGGGTTTGTAGTTGTTGTTGTTGTTGTTCATGCTGCCGATCCAATTCTGCTTTGCTCAAGTCAATTAGCGGCGAGTCGTCGCCCAGGCAACCGTCGTGACGCTGATGACGTCACGCGCCGCAGGCTTGTTTTCTTTTTGTATTTTTGTCTTTTTTTCCGGTTTTGAACCAAATAAGAAGCAGGTCTGGCGAGACGAGAGGAATGTGACTATTTGATGTGGCTTCTCCCGTGCGGATTGTACTTCATTAAAAAAGAAAAAGACCCAATTCAAAAATTGTTTTTTCATTTATTTATTTTTTTGAGTTAGTTTTATAAACAGTAAACAGATTTTATTTCAGCAGTTTAAATGTTAGTGTGCACTTTGATTCGATTTTTTCTTCAGTTTAATAATTCTTTTTTTCTTTGCTCCACCGAATACAGCTGTGTCCAGTGGTGATTCGGTTTGGCTCGGGGTAATTTTTCTTTACATATACAGTATGTGAAGCGGGTCTAATTAATTAAAATAATCAATTAAGTATAATTTCCAACTCAAACTAAACAGTAACAGGGCTTGGAAAACAAGGAATTGTAGACTTTGGTGAATATTAATGTGAATTAAACAAACAAAAAAACAGCATGTATTAAAAAGACGCCACAAGAATAAATTCTGCATAATGTATAATATATCTATAAAGCACTAACAAGACGTAAATGTCTTCCAAAAGAAGTTCCGGCAGCCTGCCTTGCGCTCTCTTTGTGAAAGGGCCAGGTGGCGCCGCATCACTCCCCTGATCCCCGACACCTCCTCCTTAGGTAGTACCTCGTTGGTGCGGGCAGGGGCCACTTCAGCCAGATAGTCCAGTAAGAGCATTCGAGCAAGGTCCTTATAAAGAAGAAAAACCAATGTTAAAACTAAATGGCTGGTAAATATGGTTCAGATGGAGTGATAGGCCTTTGCATTCTGGTATAGATTGCAAATATTAAATTACAAAACTATTTAACCCCACGCAAACAAACATCGTTAAATGTAACGCTGGGTTCAAATGAAATAAAACGAACCCATTCAACAGACTTCAGGACAATTAACAGAGTCCGTAGTTTTCCTGACACACACACGCAACCCATAGCCGTTAAAAAGCAAAACCACTTATAGGCTATAATAATAAAAAAATCTAATATTTTATAATTCAAAAAAAACACATAACATTCAATTCTTACAAAATAACTTCACAATGTAAAAATTATCGGAAAAAAACCTTTTCATTATTTAAGGAACTCTTCCGGACTCACCGGATCCGTCTCACGGTACGCGCTGAGCCGCTCCGTCTGGGGAGCCCCGTCCACTGGGACCACAGCGAGGGACCCCAGCAGTGCCACAAGGCACACGTAGCAGAGCGGTGACACGGCCATTTGGTTAGTTAATCACCCGGTTAAAGTCCCAGGGTTGAGAGTTCAAACGGAAGAAAGGGAAAAAGGTGCCTCGTCTGTAGGTGTTCCCCCACTCTTTCTGACGATCAAAAGAGTTCTCCGTCGCCGACTCGGTCAACAATGAGAGATTAGATGACACAAGGATGAATAAAGTGGCAACCTATACTTCAAGGCCTTCCCCCCTCCCCTGACATACTCCGGCTCAGCGGACGACGTGATTGGTGGAGAGAATGACGCGGAGAAGGGGAAAAGGTGTGTGTGTGTATACTCGGTGAAGGGGGGGGGGGGGGGGGGGGAGAAGGTCACCGTTGAAAGCTCTCAAGACAGCGCCTTGTCCTCCATCTTGCGTGGGACCCACCCCCCTCCTACCCCACCCCCTGCTGTGTCGACTCCCCCCCCCCCCCCCCCCCCCCCCCCCCCCCCCCCCCCCCCCCCCCCCCCCCCCCCCCCCCCCCCCCCCAACAAAAACAAACATTGTAACAGTGAACTTACCATTACTTTTAGTGGTGGTTGTGTCTGATGCAAACTGGGTCGATTCATTTAAGTTTTTGTTTAGTTTTGTGGTTGAATGAGATGACACACATGATTCTAATAATGTACGCTTTCGTCTGTCGTGTGTGTCAGTCGTGATTAGCAATCTAGCAGCTTTGTGTACGTGTCCGGGAAGCAGTGTGATGTTCACATGCTGTGCGCCGTTGCTAATGACACAAAGTGACTCAAATGTTAATGAGGTTGTGTGTGCGTGCATGTGTGTGTGTGTATGTGTGAGCATGTGTATGTGTGTGGGTGTATTTGCCTGTGTATGTGTGTTTGAGTGCACATGTGCGTGTCCATACGTGTGTGTGTGTGTGTGTGTGTGTGTGTGTGACCCCCGCCAAACAGTTGGCCCCCAGACACCAGGCCCCAGGGCTGCATTCCAACAGTGTGGGAGTGAAAGTCATCAGGCCTCAAGAAGGTCAGTTGAATGAATGACTCACAGATCAACTGAAAATTAATAAAGACAAAGTGTAAAAGGTGATAAAAAGGTTCTACATTTCCCAAGGCAAATCCAACCGTTAGAAATATTACAAAAGCATGGCTGGTGTTTGGAGGAATTCCTGTGTGTGTGTGTGTGTGTGTGTGTGTGTGTGTGTTATACATTATACAACACATTGTTATAGGTTAATCCTAACTTTTAAATGAGTTTAGTGGAATACCATTCATACATACCAGCCTTCTCCTAGGCGTACTATTAATTATGAGTATAATACATTATTATCGGTGCCATTTTCACATCTGACGCAGTTTGGTTTTGTTCCATCATGGACCTCGAGCTGATATCTTAGATCCCTCGTTTGTTAATCCGGATGAACCTCTACTGACTTGGTAACGTTTACAACGTAGCCGCTAATGTCAGTGTGACGGCCTTCCCACTGGGCGGCACCCCACTGGGCGGCCTTCCCACTGGGCGGCCCCCCACTGGGCAGGAGGGCAGCGTGGGCGCTGATCACTGCCATCATGTTTGGAGCTTTTAAAAGCCAATCGAAATCCCTACATGGATATGTAAACCCCTTTGGATTCATTACATTTAAATAGTATAGTGTGAAAAAAAAAAGCCCGTTTGAAATTCAAAGGTGCCATTTCAAGTTGTATCATTTCAAAAACACGATTTGAAATGTATTTCTTTTAATATTCTCTAATTCAGATAGACAAATTCAAAGTTGCAGATCTTCGAAATGGTACAACTTGAAATGCCATATTTGAATTTCAAACAGGCAAATTTAAAACCAATAAATTGGTTTCAATGTTCAATGTTATGAATTCAAAGGTGTTTATATTTCCAGATTCCTTTAAAATCCAAATCATTATGGCAGTGACTTACTTCCATAAGGGACGAAAGGAGGGAGGCAAGAACTTTGACTGTTATGACCAACAACGGCATTGATTGTATAACTGATACTTACTTAAACTAATTGAATGCTTCCATATCAAACCAACCGATTACTTTTCTAGGACTCCCATTTAAATTTGTACTTTAATTAAATGAACGATCCAAAGTTGGTCTACTGCCTTAATGGCTCGCCATAAATTGCTCCAATCAGGTGCCGTTGTTCAAGTCATTAGTGGCGCTGGCTGGCGAGGAAACGACACACGATATTCACGATGGAAACAAATCCTATCGCAAACACATAGCTGTGGATTAACTGTGTCTTTTCTTTCCATATATATAACATGCAAAGTTACAATAAATCCACATGGTGGAGTGGATAATATATATAATTGTTATTGTGGGAGTGTGTGTGGCTGGTTTAAGCAGCCTCACCTGGCCCGAGTCAGACTGATTGGACTCTGGGGCTGGGTGGGGCTGCACACCTGTTGCACATTGAGCAATCAGTGTGCACAGGTTAAACCAGCCACCACCACACACACTCAGTAAGAGCTCTCCGGCATGGCAGCACGGAGCACCATCTGCATGCCTCATTCCATGCAACCTTCACAATAAACCGGTTCAACATCACCACCCTGTGTCCATTTTTTTGGAGGAGCCCGAGGAAAGTCACCTAGGTGGAGTATGGACATTGCTACAGTTATATATATATATTATTATTATTATTATTATTAATAATTTATATATTTCTTCAGTGATCCTAAGTTATTATTTATTGTTTTAACTGGGAGAGACACAGAGAGAACACTGGGAGGTTGGGGTTCAGTATCATACGTTTTAAATACATGCTGAACCCTTGTGGTTTTGTTTCCTGGTGTTTCAGGAGCAGGGAGGTGGGCCCTTGATCCTGAGCGTGGGCGTGGCCCAGGGGAGGGGGTACCCCCTCCGTCTGACCGACAGGCCGCTGAAGATCCGGGTTCCACTCACCTCCCTGGGTATCGATGTCAAGGTACGGAGACAGAAGAGTACAGGGTAGCGCTGGTCGGGCGATGAAGATGAAGTGACTGGTTTGGCTCTTCATCATTCTCACTCTTGAACGTAATCAGAACAGCAAAACCTCTGTCGGTCTTTGCTGGGTCGTCTCTTCGTCATCCACTTCAGAAGACTTTATAAATCCCAGCCGGGGGGGGGTGGGGAGGGGAGGGGGGGGGGGGACTGGAAGACGTAGAAAAGACTTAGGAAAAGTAAAATAAAATGCATCCTGATCACATGATCAGCAAGTGACTGATCATGTGAGCGAGGAGAGAATTCCATACTGTCTGCTTTGCTTGTTTTGTTTCCTTATCAAATCCCCTTTAAATACACGAGGTCACTTCCCACGTAACCGCGTGCATTATGGGATGTATGGGGGTGTGTAACCGCGTGCATTTTGGGATGTATGGGGGTGCGTAACCGTGTGCATTATGGGATGTATGGGGGTGTGTAACCGCGTGCATTATGGGATGTATGGGGGTGTGTAACCGCGTGCATTATGGGATGTATGGGGGTGTGGGGGTGCGTAACCGCGTGCATTATGGGATGTATGGGGGTGTGGGGGTGCGTAACCGCGTGCATTATGGGATGTATGGGGGTGTGGGGGTGCGTAACCGCGTGCATTATGGGGGTGCGTTCCAGAGTGCCGTGGTGGAGGGCCGCTACGGGCAGGGGGCGGGGGTCCAGCCGTTCTTCATGCGCCAGTGGCAGGATGAGCGGTGGCCCCTCACCCAGCACAGATCCTTTCGGCTCCTCGGGACCCCCGTCATGCCGAGAGGCCCGCCGCTCACCAGCGCACCAATAGTGAGCCGACCTGAAGGGCCCTTGTTGTGTCGGCTGAGTGTGAAGCCGCACAGGGAGTTGTTGTTTTTAGTGACATTCAAGTGCATTGTTGTTGAATTATCGTGACCCCCTCTCCTGGGCAATGATGGATTGAAATATACTTATTATACTTAAATTTTTAACTAAATTCAGATGATTACATCAAAAAACAGGAAAGAAATCATTGACTTTGTTCTGTCTCTGTCTCTGTCTCTGTCTCTGTCTCTCTCTCTCTCTCTCTCTCTCTCTCTCTCTCTCTCTCTCTCTCTCTCTCTCTCTCTCTCTCTCTCTCTCTCTCTCTCTGTGTGTTTCTGTCTCCCCACCCCCCTCACGCACAGACAGTGGTGTCTGAGGGGGTCTTTGACGTCACCCTGGGGGAGCTTCCCGTTGCCAGGCCCCTGAGCTGCAGCTGACCAATCAGAGCGAGGCGCGGGACGACCTGGGGAGGAGGCTGTGCTTTGCCGTGCGGGAGGAAGAGACAGCGCTGTCTGCCGCCGCTGACCAGCAGTGAGACACGACCCTCACCCTCTCACCCGCTCTGTCATGACACGTCCCTCACCCTCTCACCCGCTCTGTCATGACACGACCCTCACCCTCTCACTGTTGTTTTTTTTGTCATTATAGAATAAAACATAAGGGGTACCACTGTAAAAAGAGTGCTGGTTAAGAAGAAGCTGAGAAGCTCTCCTCAGCTCCTCCTCTCCTCTCTCCTCTCTCCTCTCCTCAGCTCCTCATCATGTGATTGATTCCTAGCAATTTGTAGTCCTTTAACTTTGTTCAACTTTGTTTGTGTTATTTTTGTTAGCCAATGCCGGCGCGGCAACCAGCGTAGGAGCCCGCTGGTGTGGGCGGGGCCAGCCTGCCGGGCCAGTACAAGCAGCGCACGGCCATGTACAACAACAACAACGCCGCCGCCGCCACGGCTACCGCCACCCCCGCCTCCCCCAGCACTCCCGCCTCCACCCCCACCAGCAACGGACTCCCCGCCGCCGCCACGGCAACAGCCAGCCGGAGGCCCCGAGCCAGCCGCCCAGCACGCCGCAGCAAACCCCCACAGCCCCCGCCCACGGTGAGACCCTCCGCCCTCTCGTCCAGCACCGTCTGTTTCCCACACTCTGCCTTGTTTCTTTTACCCACGCTACTTCTACTGCCTTAACAACAGTCATTTGGTTAATGCTCACAAGTCCAAGTTGAAAAGTCCCAAAGTTCTCCTTTTAAGTCACAAGCAAGAAACTAGCTCCTCACACAAAGTGCTGAGGCGATAACACACCACCATCACTAGCGCTGTACTGACCCCCCTAACCCCCCTAACCCCTTCCCCCCCCCAGAGAACCCGTGCCCGGAGCAAGCTGAGCGAGCACACGGAGGTGCTGCCCAAGGCACCACCATGCTGGTGGACTCCGTCTTCGAAATGAACTATTCCACCGGCCAGTGGACGCGCCTCAAGAAGTACAAGCCCATCGCCGGCTTACCCCGTGTCTGTATAGATATACACAAACTGTAAAGGAAACACAATGTGGTGACATGCCTACAGTGCACACTTTACTTAAATAAATACAAATTTTGAGGGAACAAATTAAACAAAGAAATAGACTTGGGGGGGGGGGGGGGGGGGGGGGGGGGGGGATGGGGTTTGATGTGCATCACAAGTCAGACATAAGAAGTGCCAGCGATTGCTGACTGAGTTGTCCACAATGAAAGGTTTCTCGTTATCAGTTCTGGAGAGCAGGGTTGGTGTCCTGTGAATTGTGATGTCTTGTATCTCATCATCTGGTCCTTGATCGGTGACGCAGTGGAGAGCACTGTTGGATAACCCTCTGGAGACTAGGGTTCAATTCCTGCTGATGTTAACATCTAATGAACCGATGAAGTTTTGAAAAGTAATGTCATGTCTATTGTAGTGTCATTTATAACCTCCGTGGAGAAGCGGAGAGAGCTTATTTCCGTGCCACGTGAGTTCTTAGAAAGGCCAAGTATAACTTCCGAAGACATTCTAGTAGGCGTCTTGGTGGTTCAGCGGGAAGGGCTGTTGGTTAACACTCTGTAGACATAGGTTAGAGTCCCTGCTGTGGGGTTATTTCTATATCGTAAATTGTAAGGTCAAGTATAACTTCCGAGCAGATTGCTTGCAGTGTCCTGGTGGCGCAGCGGTAAGAGTGTCGGTTAACACTCTGAAGACTCGGGTTCGAGTCCCCGCACGTACACCAGGAAGGGGTGAAAACTCTTATTTCCGTCCCACGTGAGGTGTTAGAAAGGTTAAGTATAACTTCCGAAAATTTATAGGCGGCGTCTTGGTGGCGCAGCGGTGAGAGTTGGTGCTTAACACTCTGTAGGCTCGGGTTCGAGTCCCCGCTCACATCATCACACGTCAAGAGAAACCCCCCGCCCCCCCCCTCTCCCGGGGGGGTGGGGGGGGTGTTACACCTAAAGGGGTCTTGCAAAAATTTACAATTTTTACTCAATTTACAGTTTCTTTTTATTAATGGTGACGTTTTCAGTGAGTTTCTTTATGTGTGTGTGTTTCTTTATATGAGAGTTTCATTATTTGTGAGTTTTCGTTTCATGAATGTAGTTTTTTAGTGTGGTTTTTGATGTTTTTGAGTAGGTGACTTTTAGGGGGTTTGGGGTTGTGAGTTGTTTTTTGGTGACGTTTTGAGTTATTTATTGAGGAGGTTTCTTTCCAGAGAGAGTCATTTTTGTGTTTTTATTGACGTTTTTGAGAGAGTTGTTTTTGAGGTATTACATTCTTTTTATTAATGGTGACGTTTTGAGTGAGTTTCTTTGTGTGAGAGTGAGTGTTTCTTTGTGTGTGTGAGTGTGTGAGAGAGTGTTTCTGTGTGTGTGTGTGTGTGTGTGTGTGTGTGTGTGTGTGTGTGTGTGTGTGTGTGTGTGTGTGAGAGTGTTTCTGTGTGTGTGTGTGTGTGTGTGTGTGTGTGTGAGAGAGTGTGTGTGTGTGTGTGAGAGTGTTTCTGTATGTGTGTGAGAGAGTGTTTCTGTGTGTGTGTGTGTGTGTGTGTGTGAGTGTGTGTGTGTGTGTGTGTGTGTGTGTGTGTGTGTGTGAGAGTGTTTCTGTATGTGTGTGAGAGTGTTTCTGTGTGTGTGTGTGTGTGTGTGTGTGTGTGTGTGTGTGAGTGTTTCTGTGTGTGAGAGTGTTTCTGTGTGTGTGTGTGTGTGTGTGTGTGAGAGTGTTTCTGTGTGTGAGAGTGTTTCTGTGTGTGTGTGTGTGTGTGTGTGTGTGTGTGTGTGTGTGTGAGTGTGTGTGTGTGTGTGTGTGTGTGTGTGTGTGAGTGTGTGTGAGAGTGTTTCTGTGTGTGTGTGTGTGTGTGTGTGTGTGTGTGTGTGTGTGTGTGAGAGTGTTTCTGTGTGTGAGAGTGTTTCTGTGTGTGTGTGTGTGTGTGTGTGTGTGTGAGAGTGTTTCTGTGTGTGTGTGTGTGTGAGTGTGAGAGTGTTTCTGTGTGTGTGTGTGTGTGTGTGTGTGTGTGTGTGTGTGAGTGTGAGAGTGTTTCTGTGTGTGTGTGTGTGTGTGTGTGTGTGAGTGTGAGAGTGTTTCTGTGTGTGTGTGTGTGTGTGTGTGTGTGTGTGTGTGTGTGTGTGTGTGTGAGTGTGTGTGTGTGTGTGTGTGTGTGTGTGTGTGTGTGTGTGTGTGAGAGTGTTTCTGTGTGTGTGTGTGTGTGTGTGTGTGTGTGTGTGTGTGTGTGTGTGTGTGTGTGTGTGTGTGTGTGTGTGTGTGAGAGAGTGTTTCTGTGTGTGTGTGTGTGTGTGTGTGTGTGTGTGTGTGTGTGTGAGAGTGTTTCTGTGTGTGTGTTTCTGTGTGTGTGTGTGTGTGTGTGTGTGAGAGAGTGTTTCTGTGTGTGTGTGTGTGTGTGTGTGTGTGTGAGAGAGTGTTTCTGTGTGTGTGTGTGTGTGTGTGTGTGTGTGTGAGAGAGTGTTTCTGTGTGTGTGTGTGTGTGTGTGTGTGTGTGTGAGAGAGTGTTTCTGTGTGTGTGTGTGTGTGTGTGTGTGTGTGTGAGAGAGTGTTTCTGTGTGTGTGTGTGTGTGTGTGTGTGTGTGTGTGTGAGAGAGTGTTTCTGTGTGTGTGTGTGTGTGTGTGTGTGTGTGTGTGTGTGAGAGTGTTTCTGTATGTGTGTGTGTGTGTGTGAGTGTGAGAGTGTTTCTGTGTTTCTGTGTGTGTGTGTGTGTGTGTGTGTGTGTGTGTGTGTGTGTGTGTGTGTGTGTGTGTGTGTGTGTGTGTGAGAGAGAGTGTTTCTTTATGTGAGTGTGAGAGTTGTTCAAGGAATCATTTTTGAGAGACGTTTTTGGTGATGTTTTTGAGAGAGACGTTTTTTTTTAGACGTTTTTGAGTTATTTATTGAGGAAGTTTCTTTCGAAAGAGTCATTGTTGAGGTATGATATTTATTTAGTATTACATTATTATTCATTTTTTTTGGTGACGTTTTGAGTGAGTGTTTTTTTTTATGTGACGTATTTTGAGTTTTTCAGTTTTGTGAGAGTTTATTTTTTGTTTAGGTATTTTTTTTATTTTTTATAGTGACGTTTTTTGACGTTGTTTTTTGGTGACGTTTTGAGTGAGTTTTTTTTTATGTGACGTATTTTCAGTTTTTCATTTTTGTGAATTTATGATTTGTGAGGTTTTTTGAGAGAGACGTTTCTGAGTTATTTTTGAGAAAGTGGTTTTTTTCTGAGTTTTTTTTTGGGGTTGTCAATTGTTTTTTGGTGACGTTTTTGAGGTCGTTTGCTTTGGAGACGTTTTTTTTGAGGTGAGTCGCTTTTCTGTCGTTTTGAGAGAGGTTTTTTTATGAGACATTTTTTGAGTTACTTATTGAGGTTTCTTTCGAGAGTTATTTTCGTGTTTTTATTGTCGTTTTTGAGAGAGAGTCGTTTTTCAGCTTATTTATTATTACATAATTTTTTTTATAATGACATTTTGAGTGTGCGTTTCTTGGGAGACGTTTTTGAGTGACAGTCGATTTCGAGAGACAGAGTCGTTTCAGTTTTTATTGACGTTTTTGACGTAGTTTTTATTTTCGTTTTTGAGATATTTATGGAGAGGTTTTGTTTTGAGTGAGAAAACACTTCATTGACGTTTTTCAGTGACAGCCTTTTGTTTTGGAGACGTTTTTATAAGCCGAGAAACGTTTTCACTTATTTGACGTTTTTAAGACAGACGTTCCTTTAAAAACGTTTTAGGGGCGTTAAAGGAGTCGTTTTTGACTTTATGTAAACGTTATTGACATGTTAAAGGACTCGAACCAGAGTCTTCAGAGTGACAGTGTTACCCGACACTCTTACCGCTGCGCCACCAGGACGCCGACTACAACTATTTCGGAAGTTATACTTGACCTTCTAAGGCCTCACATGGCATACAAATAACCAGACCACATTTTTACAACTACAAAGAAAACCAACAGTGATTTATTCTGTTTGACAGAATCTGCTTTACTCTGTAACTACAAAACCAGGAATACCCTTTATGTCGACTTGAAGTACTCAAGTAGTAGAGCTCTATCCACTGTTACACACACACACACACACCTAAGAGATTAGGACATTTTCGAAAGTAATCTATTTGACCATACATTCACACAACAGCTTTATTTTTGAAAAACAACCAACCCCAGAGCCCATGACCAAGAGATCTAGCCACTGTGCCAGAGATAAGAAATTGTTGGCAAGTAATATTTGCCTTTATATTCACACTTCATGGTTGAAAAAATGACAAATACAATATTTCCCTTGTAATAACTTTAATAACTTTAATAACCCCAAATAACACCAGGTCAGTCGGGGCAGCTGTTGCCTGCAGCGCCGCTACTGGGGGAACACCAGCGCCCTCTCCTGGGCGTAGCGCCGCTACTGGGGGAACACCAGCGCCCTCTCCTGGGCGTAGCGCCGCCAGCGGTCCCCGTCGCCCTCGTGGGTCAGGTACCTGCTGCCCATCCGCTGCTCAAACGCCCGCAGGTCACACCACAGCTGGAAGTCCTGGTTCAGAGGATACATTATGGGACGGATTTAAAGCCACGCTTCTTTTTTTTTTCTTCTGTTCACCGCCAGGTGTGTGATGAGGGGATTAGCCACAACAGGCTCCATTCTTTTGTATCTTTGAATATCCATGTATTTGCATGTCTGGCGTAGTCTTTACCTGCAGCCAGGGGTGTCCAAGGGCCTTGCCCACACTGTACCTCCTCCTCACAGACACCTGGAGCAGGTTGCTGATCAGACTCACCGCTGGGGGGCCCAGGAGGGAACAGCAGGAGGAAAGAAGGGAGGACAAGAGAAATGGAGGAAAACAGAGGAGCTTAGGTGTTTATGCATGTACATACACACACAAAATATGTAAACCTCACGCCATGGCCTCCATGGTTCATGTTGTAGCTCGTGTATGGCCGCTACCTTCGAGCGAGATGGTGGACCAGGGCTGCCGCGGGTACATGAAGGAGGCGTTGGTGATCTGCTGGCTGACGTCCTCGTCCTCGTTGAAGGGGAAGGTGCCGCTGAGGCTGACGTAGGCGACCACGCCCACCGACCACATGTCCAGGGAGCGGTTGTAGCCGCCTCTGCGCAGCACCTCGGGGGCCAGGTAGGCGGGGGTCCCCACCACCGAGCGCCGGAAAGACTTCTCCCCGATGATGCGGGCGAAGCCGAAGTCGCACAGCTTCACCTGCCGGGGGGGGGTTAAACCATGGTGTTTGGATTCGCTGGCTGTGGGGGTGTTGGTATGTTGATGGAGGGGGTAGTGATGCTAACCAATCATTTAAATAATACAATAAACAATACTAATCATATACCAAATACTACCAATGAATGGTTAATCGAGGTTCCCTTATTGTAGAGTTGATTGTAAACTAGTAAATTATGTAGAAGTGAATACCTTGGTCAACATGAACAACAAAAGTAAAGATGAGCACCATGAGTATGACTACACTGTTAGCTAATGCGCTAGCTGGCACCTGAGGGAAGGGGTCGGTGGAGGCCAGCAGGACGTTCTCAGGCTTCAGGTCGCAGTGGGCGATGTGTTTCAAATGCAGGTACCGGAGCGCCTCTAGGACCTGCACACACGCACAAACACACACACACAGGGTAAAGACTGGGTCACATCGGTTAAAGCTTAACTTTGAACAGCTAGCCTGAAGTTCAAGCAGCTATTGGTGACTGCTGCTGTACCGTAGCACGAGAAACGTCAGACCCTCCCGAGGGGGGTGACCTGTGACCTCTGACCTGTGAGACCAGGAAGCGGGTGTTGCGCTCCGGGAGTCGGCCCTTCTCACTGGACAGGATCATCTCCAGCATGTCTCCATGGAGCTTCTCCATCACCACGAAGATGTGCTCCACCGTCTCAAACATGGCCTCCATCAACACCACCCCGGGGTGGGACAGATTCTGGGCCGGAGGGAGGGACACACACACACACACACACACACACACACACACACACACACACACACACACACACACACACACACACACACACACACACACACACACACACACACACACACACACACACACACACACACACACACACACACACACACACACACACACACACACACACACACACACACACACACACACACACACACACACACACACACACACACACACACACACACACGTGTGTGTGAACATGGGCACACACACACACACAGGCGAATAAAAGTACACAAAAATAATCCATGACTGCAGCAATGTCCAATACTACACGCCACCTAGGTGGGGCTCCCATACTCCACCTAGGTGACTTTCCTCGGGCTCCTCCAAACGAATGGACACAGGGTGGTGATGAAAACCGGTTTATTGTAAAGGCTGCATGGAATGAGGCATGCAGATGGTGCTCCATGCTGCCATGCCGGAGAGCTCTTACTGAGTGTGTGTGGTGATGGCTGGTTTAACCTGTGCACACTGATTGCTCAATGTGCAACAGGTGTGCAGCCCCACCCAGCCCCAGAGTCCAATCAGTCTGACTCAGGCCAGGTGAGGCTGCTTCAACCAGCCACCATCCACACACACTCCCACAATGACTTTCTCACACACACACACACACACGCTGTAACACAAAAGCCAGTATAGTTGCAGCTCCGTTTCCGGTGCATTGTAATAATTAGCTGCAGCACCTGGAGGATGGTGACCTCGTTCTTCAGCTGGCCTTCCTGGTTGGTGGGGAAGCGTCTTTTGTCGATCACCTTGATGGCCACCGAGCGGCCCGACGTCCTGTGGGTACCTGGGAAGCAACGGGGTGGAGACAGGAAGTAGAATTCACCCGGCGCCGTTAGCGTTCCGTGTTTAGCATCTGAACGGGTCGGGGCCGAGCAGACCCCCGTCACAGAGGTCATCACACCGATCAGGGGCCTGCTCCTGCCCGGTACCAGGGCGCGGGCAGCAGACCCCCGTCACAGAGGTCATCACACCGATCAGGGGCCTGCTCCTGCCCGGTACCAGGGCGCGGGCAGCAGACCCCCGTCACAGAGGTCATCACACCGATCAGGGGCCTGCTCCTGCCCGGTACCAGGGCGCGGGCAGCAGACCCCCGTCACAGAGGTCATCACACCGATCAGGGGCCTGCTCCTGCCCGGTACCAGGGCGCGGGCAGCAGACCCCCGTCACAGAGGTCATCACACCGATCAGGGGCCTGCTCCTGCCCGGTACCAGGGCGCGGGCAGCAGACCCCCGTCACAGAGGTCATCACACCGATCAGGGGCCTGCTCCTGCCCGGTACCAGGGCGCGGGCAGCAGACCCCCGTCACAGAGGTCATCACACCGATCAGGGGCCTGCTCCTGCCCGGTACCAGGGCGCGGGCAGCAGACCCCCGTCACAGAGGTCATCACACCGATCAGGGGCCTGCTCCTGCCCGGTACCAGGGCGCGGGCAGCAGACCCCCGTCACAGAGGTCATCACACCGATCAGGGGCCTGCTCCTGCCCGGTACCAGGGCGCGGGCAGCAGACCGGACACACTAAAGGAGCAGACCCCTGATCGGTGTGATGAGCGGCGCCTGCGTCTGTCCTACGATGACGCCTCTCTGTGACGTTTTCAGAGAGAAACACGCCATACTCGTTCACATTGTCCGCCAAAAAGGAAGAAAAAACAATTACCCAACAGGGTTTGAGTCCCCCAGTACCTGCGAACACGACGCCAAACTGGCCTGAGCCAAGCATCTCGTCGGTAAGGATCTGGTAGACCAGGCTGACGTCCTGCAGGACACACAGCAGTCAGAGCGCCGACAACAACAACGAGGCTTGTGGACATTTGAATATTAATGTGCAGTGATTACGAGGCGCCACTCACTGCACTCGCTTCTCTGTGCAGGCCTGTCGGGAAAAAAAGAAGCAGCAGTTAATAAAGTTATTTCTAAATCCGTCATGTATAATCGTCTTCAGATGATCATGAATAGTCCAAAACTATCAGAAAGTCAGCATGCAAATATCGATCGATTAAATGCGTCAAACGAACAAAATAATAACGCAATAATAAGTCGATTCAAAACCAAATCACACCAGTCACGACTGGTCAAATGGAAACCGACCGGGTCGTTCCCACCTTGGCCCCCCACTCCCGGGGTCCTTCCACTAGCGCCTCCACCCTGATTGGCCCGTACAACCCCGGCCGCGTGGCCACTGCACAGCATGGGCATCAGGGCTCGCCTCAAGTCCCTCTCCCAGGCCTGGGGGTCCTTCTGGACCTGGACGCAGTACACCACCGCACCCGTCACCACCTCCAACGAGTGGGGCCGGTTGCCCGGCAACGGGGCCACCGAGAGATCCGCGGGGCCCCTGACCTGCAGCACCTCCGAGAGCGGGATCTCCTGGGGAGGGATGGAGGAGGAGGTGGTGGAGGAGGACGAGGAGGTGGTGGAGGACGAGAAGGAGGAGGTGGAGGTGGTGGTGAAGGAGGAGGATGAGGAGGTGATGGAGGAGGACGAGGAGGTGATGGTGGAGGAGGATGAGGAGAAGGAGGAGGTGGAGGTGGTGGTGAAGGAGGAGGAGGACGAGGAGGAGGAGGTGGATGAGGAGGAGGAGGTAGTGGAGGAGGTGGTGAAGGAGGAGGATGAGGAAGAGGAGGTAGTGGAGGAGGTGGTGAAGGAGGAGGAGGTAGTGGAGGAGGTGGTGAAGGAGGTGGCAGTGGAGGAGGTGGTGAAGGAGGAGGAGGAGGAAGGGAGGGGAAGAGGACGATGAATGAATGGAGAAAATAAAACCACTAATGCTAACTTATTTTATTTAGTCAGCAGTTGCCCCAAAAAGCATTTACGCCCAATTAAAATCAAATTTAATTATTAAGTAAATGAAAATGAAGTTTAATGTTATAATTAATCTGTAATGTAAAGTTTGACCGAAGCCCAAGTTTAACAACTATTTTAGGTGCATTATGATGGATTTTTATATGTTTTAGACACGCAAATCATCAGGCTTCCCTCCATAATGTTTTTGTACGTGAACCGTAGGAACAATGGGTACAGTAACTCAATTTGGCCACTAGGTGTCACTAAGAGACCAACACAGGAACTAGAGCACTGGTCCACACAGTTCCTTGTAGTACTTGCTACTGCCTTCGTTCTGGTAGAGAGTGATGCTCTTCCAGTCCAACACCCAGTAGTGACGTTTTCTCTGGGACACATTCAGAAAGAATATACTATTTAGTGTGCGTGTGTATGTGTGCGTGTGTGTATGTGTGTGTGCGTGTGTGTATGTGTGTGCATTTGAACCCCGGTCTCCAACAGAGCAATCAGCATGTCATACCACTGCACTGTCCCACCAAGACATCTAAAGTAAATGATGGGATTTGATATTTGATATTACATTCACACAATCACACAGAAAAAAAACTCACATAAGTAGGACTTGAACCCTGGACTCCAACTGATTAATCAGCAGATCTTAGCAATGCACCAACACAACATTTACAATAAATGGTCAGAGTTTATAGTTGACATTCAATTCACACGACGGCTTTAAGTTTACAAATCCACCAACATAAGATAGACTTGAAGTTTCCCAGGGGAACTTGTACAGAGAACACTGTACACTAACAGTTTCCACATGTATTATTTTTGGTTTAGTATTTAATTTCAGTCTCGCTGAGACCAAAGTCTGTTTTTCAGGGGAGCCATGTCAAACAGATCATGTTATTAACACTCAATAGGTGGACAATACTAAAACATATTCATTAATGCATAATGGCCCTTATCAAACAATAACTATGATTGTTTGACTAGTTAATATAACTTAAAACAATGATATTGTAAACAATGAGTTAGAACTAGTTAATATAAACCTATCAGCGCCATTTCATCTGTTCCATGGATTTCAACTCCTGAGTGCATTCATCAGACTATTCTGTGTTAAACTCATTCGTTTCCTCAGATTCATCGGTTGTATTGGTTGTTAAACTCAGTGGTTTCTCTTCTTTCACCTGAAATGTTAAAGGCATCAGATAAATTAAAATCATCAGTTGTTAAATTCACCAGATACGTCAGTTCAATAAATATGATTGTCAGAAGAAGGAGCAGACATGATGTTAAACATTGAATAGAAACAAGACATTTATTACACTTATCATTGATAACAGATTGTTGTGTGTGTGTGTGTGTGTGTGTGTGTGTGTGTGTGTGTGTGTGTGTGTGTGTGTGTGTGTGTGTGTGTGTGTGTGTGTGTGTGTGTGTGTGTGTGTGTGTGTGTGTGTGTGTGTGTGTGTGTGTGTGTGTGTGTGTGTGTGTGTGTGTGTGTGCGCATTTGTTGAAGAGGTCAGTATTCTTCTTTAACCTGCAGGACGTCACAAAGACCTGGACACCTGGTTAGAACCTGAGAGACACACACACACACACACGATCATCATTTAGTAGCTGGGTTCATTCATTAGTAGTATTATGTTAAATGTTATAGCCGTCATGCTTAGCTATATAACAGAGTACAGCTTCATGTGTGTTGTGTATTAATATAGCAGTACTGCTTCATACGCATGTTACACATTATTGATCCAAGATTTACCCTCTCCAAAGGTCTGATTTAGAAATAGGACAGCAAAATGTATGTTGAGACAGAGTTAATGTTGCATCCATGCACATGAAGCAGTACGCTAAAAGATAGCTGAGCAGTGGCTCAGCTATCTTAAGGCTTAGGGGTTAAGGGCTAGAGGTAAGGGGTTAAGGGTTGATTGTTGATTGTTAGGGGTTAAATGTTAGGGGTAAGGGATTATGGTTCAAAGTATGGGGCAAGGGATAGAGGTAAGGGGTTAAGGGTTAGGGGTTAAGAGTTGATTGTTAGGGGTTTAGGGTTAGGGGTAAGGGATTATGGTTCAAGGGTTGGGGGTTCAGGGATTAGGGAATAAGGTTTAATGGTTAAAGGTGAGGGGTTAAGGGTTAAACATTAACGGTGCAGGTCTACCTTCAGTGCCTCCAGATTCTCTCTGAACACGCTGTCCTCCTCAAGCGCTCCTTTGTTAGCGTGACTCTTCCTCACCAGCACCACCATGGACCTGAGATGAACACACTTACCTACACACACACACACGGCCTGAGTTGTAGTCTGAAATATACCACTATTTTTCACAATGAGCAGCAATATAACTACAATGATGAGGAGGTATCTTACTTTGAAAGTGCAGTATGGCTTCCTCAGTGATGGCAGTGTGTGTCAAAGTTAAAGCCTCCAGGTTGGTTAGTCCGTTATTACAAAGCTCTGTCGCCACCTTCAGGTCGATCTTTGAAACACACTCCAACTCCAGCTCTAGTAGACCTACACAGCTGCGCACTGGACACACACACACACACACACACACACACACACACACACACACACACACACACACACACACACACACACACACACACACACACACACACACACACACACACACACACACACACACACACACACACACACACACACACACACACACACACACACACACACACATGGACTTCACTTCACCGTGCTAATGTTTTCATCCATTCTGATTAGTCCTAGCAGCTTTTACTCACCCACAGCAGCCAATCCCTGAGTGCCACACCCAGCCCCGCCCACGCTGAGGGAACAGAGGTGTGGCCAACATCGACCAATGGTCTGCAGGCTACGGTTGCCAAGGCGATGAGGCTGCTGGCTGGAGAAGATGATGCAAACAGTTCAAACACATTGTCTGTCTGACTGTCCTGTGACCAACTGGGCCGCAGGGCGACAGCATGTGGACCCAGAGCATGTCGTAGGCGGGCGCTGCCACCCGGGGAAGTAGCTCCAAAACATGATGACCTCCCACCGAGAGCTCTTCAGCGGCACATCGTGTGAGGCAAAGGACAGTGTGTGATAATGAACACACGCCGGAGTGTTGGGTCACGCATAGGGCTATAGTAGGACGGACCTGCCTGGGGTTAGGTGTTTAGTGAAGCTACCTGGGGCTAGGTGTTTAGTGAAGCTACCTGGGGTTAGGTGTTTAGTGAAGCTACCTGGGGCTAGGTGTTTAGTGAAGCTACCTGGGGTTAGGTGTTTAGTGAAGCTACCTGGGGTTAGGTGTTTAGTGAAGCTACCTGGGGCTAGGTGTTTAGTGAAGCTACCTGGGGCTAGGTGTTTAGTGAAGCTACCTGGGGCTAGGTGTTTAGTGAAGCTACCTGGGGTTAGGTGTTTAGTGAAGCTACCTGGGGCTAGGTGTTTAGTGAAGCTACCTGGGGTTAGGTGTTTAGTGAAGCTACCTGGGGCTAGGTGTTTAGTGAAGCTACCTGGGGCTAGGTGTTTAGTGAAGCTACCTGGGGCTAGGTGTTTAGTGAAGCTACCTGGGGTTAGGTGTTTAGTGAAGCTACCTGGGGCTAGGTGTTTAGTGAAGCTACCTGGGGCTAGGTGTTTAGTGAAGCTACCTGGGGTTAGGTGTTTAGTGAAGCTACCTGGGGCTAGGTGTTTAGTGAAGCTACCTGGGGTTAGGTGTTTAGTGAAGCTACCTGGGGCTAGGTGTTTAGTGAAGCTACCTGGGGTTAGGTGTTTAGTGAAGCTACCTGGGGCTAGGTGTTTAGTGAAGCTACCTGGGGCTAGGTGTTTAGTGAAGCTACCTGGGGCTAGGTGTTTAGTGAAGCTACCTGGGGTTAGGTGTTTAGTGAAGCTACCTGGGGCTAGGTGTTTAGTGAAGCTACCTGGGGCTAGGTGTTTAGTGAAGCTACCTGGGGCTAGGTGTTTAGTGAAGCTACCTGGGGCTAGGTGTTTAGTGAAGCTACCTGGGGCTAGGTGTTTAGTGAAGCTACCTGGGGTTAGGTGTTTAGTGAAGCTACCTGGGGTTAGGTGTTTAGTGAAGCTACCTGGGGTTAGGTGTTTAGTGAAGCTACCTGGGGTTAGGTGTTTAGTGAAGCTACCTGGGGTTAGGTGTTTAGTGAAGCTACCTGGGGTTAGGTGTTTAGTGAAGCTACCTGGGGCTAGGTGTTTAGTGAAGCTACCTGGGGCTAGGTGTTTAGTGAAGCTACCTGGGGCTAGGTGTTTAGTGAAGCTACCTGGGGTTAGGTGTTTAGTGAAGCTACCTGGGGTTAGGTGTTTAGTGAAGCTACCTGGGGTTAGGTGTTAAGTGTTTAGTGAACCTACCTGTGGTTTAGTGGCGTGAACTTCAGGTGAGAAATGGTTCTGCAGCCGGCTCCCAGCGCCCACAAAACCTCCTGACCCACTCCCTCACCGGGACTCCTGTTCAGACAGACAGACAGTTAGATGAAGAGACAGACAGACAGACAGACACAGTTAGATGAAGAGACAGACCGATAGACTGACAGACAGACAGATACCTGTATGTGACGGTATGTAGGTTGGGGGAGTAGCAGCTGGCCAGCCACAGGGATCTGTCTGTCAGCACACTGGAACACTGAGAGACAGACAGGTAGAGCAGACTTCCCCCCGCTGAGCGTAAGACAGCCTCCAGCCCGTCCTCGAGGCAGCCCCTGAGAGAGAGAGAGAGAGACGGGCAGCAGGGTCATAGGCTGCAGTGGAACTGCAGTGGAACACGGTGAGCTTGACAGGACGCAGGACGCAGGACGAAGCCTAGTCGCGGGGAGACTAGACATCGTTCCCGTTGCATCGTTGACCCATGGCAAGCGGGCGTGTGGGGAAGGCTAGACCTGTTCAGCGCACACCGAGTGTGGGACCACAGCCCAGTGAAGCGTGTGCTGCTTGTGAACACAACACAGCCATTTTAGGTTTTGTTTTAAGCAGGTGTGGTGTGTGGTGTGTGTGCGCGTGTGTGTGTGCGTGTTACCGTGTGAGTGTCTGGTAGTCCTCTCTGCTCTCTCCAGGTCGTCTGGTTCTGCTTCTCAGGTTCTTCAGAACCAAGGAGCGGGTCTGCGTACACCACTGAGACAGGGTGACCAGGAACTACACACACACACACACACACACACACACACACACACACACACACACACACACACACACACACACACACACACACACACACACACACACACACACACACACACACACACACACACACACACACACACCTTTGGGTCATAAAGGCCTCAATAAAGCTGATGATGAGGATGACAACACTGACAAAGTTGATGATGACAAATAATATGGAAAGGATGAAGGTGATGATGATGAAGGCTGCCCTACCTTGCTGGACACCGTGACGTTCTCCAGGAGTAGGCGTGTCCATACAGCCGGGTGCCTAGCAACGCACCTCCAATCAGCGCACACCTCAGCGGCATGCAGCAGGGAAGCAACATCCAAATATGGGAAGACACAAAAAAGCCCCGCCCTCAACCGTAGAGTCTCCACCCCCAGGCAACGGGCGCTATGGCAACCATTAGGGGAGGAAGACGAATCTGTGGAGCAGAGATTAAAAAAAACAAAAAACAGACGCGATGGAAGCACCACTTATCAAATGAATAAATAATGTGATAAATACATACGTCCAAACATCTTACCTGGTGCAACCGCCTGTCTTATCCTCTCAGGTCTGTTCCATGTCTGCTCCTCCTCCTCCTCTTCCTCCTCCTCCTCGGTGCTATGATAACGATGGTAGCTATTCACCCAGCGGATCCCTCCACCCCTGGAAGACAACAGTAGAATACTAGAGGAGGTAGGAGAGAGGAGAGAGGAGGGGAGAGGAGGGGACAGAGGAGAGAGGACAGGAGAGAGGAGAGAGGAGAGGAGAAAGGAGTACCAGTGGTTGTATGGATGGTGGTTGTAGAGTTGGTCTCCAAGTCTATAAGATCCAGAAACACTGTAACTCCTCTACAGAGAGGAGAGAGGAGGGAGGAGAAAGGAGATGAGGGAGGAGAGAGGAGGAAAAACAATGACAATTAGCTATTGAGACAAAAGGAAAAACGTATTTGAATTTGATTGTTTTTAGGAGTTTGTCATGATTTAATGTCTAAACAGTGACACCATATAAAAAAGAAATCTGAACTCTTATCTGGATTCACCTGAGTTGCCATGGTAACCGGCAACCTGGCTCCAAGCATGTCCTCCACACTGCCATCCAAGCTCCGCCCTGTGCGACCCCACACAGGTGAGGAGATACCTGTGCGTGTGTGTCCTGGAGTGTGTGTGTATATAGGTGTGTGTCGTTGTGTGTGTGTGTGGCCAGGTGTGATCTGCAGCAGCTGTCTCTCTGCATGGTCGGCTCGATCGAGTAACGTCTCCATAAACATCTGGAGGAAAATATCATAAACGATAAATAATTAATTAAGTGCTGAAAGACAGGTGAGTCACCTGCTGAACGACAGGTGAGTTACCTGTAGTTTAACTTTAGCTTCTGCCTCCTTCTCTGCTGTCTCTTTCAGGAACACCTCCACCTGATGCATCTCCCTGCAACACACACACACACAAACACTAAATATAATGATAGATGAAAGCAAAAAGGAGAAGTGTGTATGTGTGTGTGTTTGTCTCTGTGTGTATGAAAGAGAGAGACACTAACTGTTGACGTTTGGCCAGTTCGTCCTCTTTTCCCTTCAGTTCTCGCTTTACTCCCTCCATCATCTCCATGGCGATGGAAGCCTAGCGAAATAACATTCTAAACATTAAATATCACCACTAACTCATTACCCACTGATATAAACTAAACTAAACTATGCTTAACTAAACTTATATTAAACTAAACTAAACCAAAGCAATATTAAACTAAACTAAACTAATATTAAACTAAACTAAGCTAAACTAAACTAATATAGGTCAACTGGAAGTAATTGTGTGATGTCACTCACCTGTCTGGACAGGTGCGCAGCTCTCTCCTCCACTTCCTCCTTCTCTCTCATGAGACGCTCTCCCTTCCTCCTCTCTCGCTCTAGCTCCGCCTCTCTGTCCTGTAGCTCCGCCTTCAAGTGTTGGACACGCCCCCTCACCCTCTCCTCCAACTCGGCTACGGCGTTGGCCACCTGCGTGTCCAGCCTCAGCCCTAGTCTCTCTTCAAGCCCTGGCCCCACGGAGAAGCACTCCACTGGGGGATACCCCAACTCCAGCCCCAGGCTCCTCCGGAGGCCTAGATGGTCCTCCAGAGCTATAAAGGCAGTGGATGTGAGGCCAGTAGTGCTAGGAAGGGCCAGAGCCCTGGAGGGGTCTTGGGGGACTCCTAGAGAAGTTCCTCCAGCGGTCCCTAACATCCCCCTGAGAAGCTGGGTGGAGGCGGTGGAGGAGGCCAGGTCCAGACCGGCCAGAGGCAGGGAGTCTCTGGGGGACGCCATGCCCAGGGAGGAGGTCTGTCCCTTGGAGATAGCGGGACCAGAGAGGCGCAGGAGGAACCCCGGTGTGGAGCTCCTGGCACGCACCTCAGGAGACATGAAAGTACTTTTACAAGTGTGTGTGTGTGTGTGTGTGTGTGTGTGTGTGTGTGTGTGTGTGTGTGTGTGTGTGTGTGTGTGTGTGTGTGTGTGTGTGTGTGTGTGTGTGTGTGTGTGTGCACGTGCGCGTGCGAGAGAGAGAGCCTACCTTGGCTAGCCCGAGCAGGGTCTGATAGGTGTGTGTGTTGACCAGGTGGTCTTGGAGGTCCAGGATGGAGCTGAAGGTCTCCTCTGATCCACAGCCTGGACATGAGAAGGTCTGGTCAGCTGCTGCTACCAGCATGCTCCACCACCAGCACCTTCACGACAACCCTGTTACAAACTGGGTTCTAGACCAAAGGTTATCGTCTAGAACCCATGAGTTAGCATAGACTACACGTAATCACCGAGGGACTACAAATCATCATCTAGAGACTACAAGTGAGAATGTAGAAGCTTGAAGGCAATACGACATCATGTGTTGTAGCTAGCTCTGTCTCCATCTCTTATTCTTGAGAATGATCTACATCATTCATTTGCCTTCAATTCATATATGTGCATTGGTGTGTGTGTGTGTGTGTGTGTGTGTGTGTGTGTGTGTGTGTGTGTGTGTGTGTGAGAGTGTGTATGGGTGTGTGTAGGGGGGTGGTGGTAGAGGTAACAGCACTGACCTAGATACAAGAACACACCCAGGCACTACCCGACACACACACACACACACACACAATTGACTATTGAAGCGTCCTCTGCCCCACTTACAGTAGCTGTATGTGAGTGTAGGTGTGTGTGTGTGTGTGTGTGTGTGTGTGTGTGTGTGTGTGTGTGTGTGTGTGTGTGTGTGTGTGTGTGTGTGTGTGTGTGTGTGTTGGAATTTAGATCGGTCTATGGATGGCTGAGCAGGAAGAAAGAGAAGTCTGGATATCTCTCTCTCCCTTCTACGTGTTTTCATCTCCTCTCTTGACCACATAGTAAACAAAGCGAGTCCCGTTGCCTGCACAGTGACTCAGACAGAAACCTAACGGATCTCGACCGTCCACGTTTAAACATAAAGCCCCTCACCTGTGATTCCACCGCGGAATGGAGATGAATATATCCAGTGTAAAACTTCTCTCTTACCCGCCGAGCACCACCCGATCAGAATTCAGACACCGCCTGTTGGTTTAATCCATATGAGATCGTTCGCTCATATTTCCGCTCCCTGTCTGGCCGCTGCACGGTGTTCAGGCCCGCTCCGGTACGGCCGTGACTCGCCGAGCACAGAACTGTCAACCGACTGCCCCGCGTGCTACATCATATCCCTCCCTCCGGTAAAGCTCTCGCGCTGTGGCCGTGCAGCGTGCTAATGACGTAGCGCACGTGACCTGTCAGTTCCGCTTAGGAGGAGAGGAGAGGAGAGGAGAGGAGAGGAGAGGAGAGGAGAGGAGAGGAGAGGAGAGGAGGGGAGGGGAGGGGAGGGGAGGGGAGGGGAGGGTCTCTACGGCAACAAGCCAGTCGCCGAATTTGAGATAGAAAAAATTGGCCAAAGTATTAGTGAATTATCCAATCGAGCCTATGACAGTTTCACTTCTGTAAATATGTATCGATGCATCTCTGCATCGATGCAGGTGTACAGATGTATTGATACAGATGTGAATTTATGTTTGACGGCTGAATAGAAAGACAACGTGTGTTTAGTACTTTGAACATCTGGTTTTATTCACATAAAGACCACAGGAAGTTGAGAAATGAAAGCAGAAGAGAACCACATCGACCAGTATATAATAATATATCCATGCAGAATGATGGCTACTAAGATTGTCAATTAGATGCACAGCAATGTGTGCTACGTCACAAACTCAGCTCCCAATCTGAGTTTGGGTGTTTAGTCCAACATGGCGGCCATCATAGAATCATAATAATAATAATAACAATAATAATTATAAATAATAAAACTAACAATTACAATAGGTTGCCTCGCACTTTGTGCTTGGCCCCCTAATAAATAAATCAGTATTATACTCTTTAATTATAACATACATTTCTTCACTTTGAATTCAGCCGGGCTGAAATAATTTATAATAAAATATTTTAGAATGATTTCCATAATTTCCACAATGGGTTTGTAGAAAAATGAAATCTCTGTACAAATAAGTCAAGTTGTAGAAATATACATTCTGAGTGTTAAACATTCTTATACTTCAAGAGGTAGCAAGGGTCTATAAAAATACTGTTCCTACAAAGTGTATCGCAGCGGTGGGAATATAAAGTGACACAGGACATAAAACGACATTCTTCACTTGAGATCTCGAGCAAAAATCACATTGTACAACATTCTGACGTCAGAATCCACGTGTTGGAACATCTTTGAACACGTCATCATGCGTTAACGTCAAACAGCGATTACAGTCAACAGCAGTGAGTTCGTATATCTACAATCAACCGCCGCCTCTCCACTGCGCTGTCCTTGGTGTTGATGGGGACAGATGACGTCACCCCCCCCCCCCCCCCCCCCCCCCACCCCCCCCAGAACTCCCGCCAAACAACCGGTCTCTTTAGCCGTGTCCGTGCGGGTCGTCGGAGACGTGCTCGTGAACCAGAGTCTCATCTGCGAGCCTTTCAAACTCCGCGAGAAAACGCTAGGACGCGCCTCTTTTTCAAACAGCCAATCAGCTGATGTCTTAACCTTTGAACAACCGACTCTTCGGTCAGTTCATTAGACGCCACCGGGCGCGCTGAACGCCATCGAGTACGCGGCCATCATCTGTGCACGCAGTTGCTGCTTGACGTGCACGCGTCCGTGCCTTTTCTTCTCATCGCTGCGAGCGAAGCGCTTGCCGCAGACGTCGCACGAGAATGGCTTTTCCCCCGTGTGCGTGCGCGTGTGTGTGGTGAGGTGGTCGCTGCGGCTGAAGCTGCGCGCGCATATCGTGCACTGGAATGGCTTCTGTCCGGTGTGAATGCGCACGTGCCGGTTGAGCTCGTCCGAGCGAGAGAAGCGGCGCTCGCAGCCCTGCACGCAGCACGGGAACGGCTTCACCTTGACGGCGCTCGTGGCTTTCCTGGCTCTGCTCGAGACCTTAGCGGCCCCCGCCGTTTGCGCGCTGCCGATGTTGGGCATCGGGAACGCGCCGGGCAGGAGGGAGGAGAGGAGGAAGGCGTCAAGGGTGAAGGGGAGGGTGGCGGGCGGGAGGGACAGCGCGAGGCCACAGGGCGCGGGCTCGGTCTTGATGACGGGTCTGTTAATGACGTAGTCACCGGAGTCCCCTCCGTTCCCGCCGGGGACTGACATCAAACTCTTTAGCCACTCCTCCAGGGCCAGCGGCTCCTGTTTGATCTCGTGAGCCGGGGGTGGAGCGTCTCCCGTGCCTGCCTCGCTCCCGACCAGCGACTCCAGGAACTCCGCCACGTCCACCTGTTGCTCGAGCGCCGAGAGCGGGAGCAGCGGCTCGGTGGCGGACGGCAGCGCGGTATATCCGGTCCCCGGGAGCTGCATGCAGCCACTGCCGCTGCAGCTGGAGGCCTGGAACTCGCTCTTCACCACCAGCACGGCCGCGGGGGACACGCGGGAGGACGCGCTCGAGCCAGGGTCGGCGCTGCTGCCGTAGCCCGCGGGCCCGCAGGGGAGTGATGACGGAGACGAGGCGGGATGCTCGAGCTCGCTGCAGACGCCCACTATCTCCGTGATCATGTTGAGGATGGCGTCCGCGGTGCTGCTCAGCTCGGCCGCCGGCTCGGAGGAGAAGAAGAAGGACGTGGAGGAGCCGAGCGGCGGGGAGCGAGTGTCCGAGGAGCAGTCGCTCAGGTCGGAGAAGAAGTCCGAGTCGGAGGCGTCGGTCCCCGGGGAGAAGGCTGGAGGAGGAGGAGGAGGAGGAGGAGGGGCTGTTAGTGGTGTTGCATAATAGTAATAATCACTGTCTTCCCACACACACACACACACACACACACACACACACACACACACACACACACACACACACACACACACACACACACACACACACACACACACACACACACACGCACGCACGCACGCACACACACCATGTTTTACTGAACGTTTAAATGAATCGTTCATAAACGGTTATGCGTAGCGCGTGCATAGCTGTATATATGTGATGAACATGTGATAAAACTTTATTGAGTGCGCGGGGCCTGGCGGACACGTACCTTGGGAGAAGGGCGAGCTCGTGTCACATTCACTGTTGTCCCCGAGGCTGGAGCCCACGCTGTCCACCCAGGCGCTGCACGCGCCCTCCAACTCCGAAAGGAAGCTGTCCTCTCGCGCCAGAAGCATGATCACGGTGCAGATGCTCGTGTTGAACCCAATGATTAGTTAGAAACCAAATGTCCTCAGAAAATATAGTGCGATATTAATCCACTAGTCCGGTATAAACAAATGAAGTGTTGCAGTATTAATGATAATAAGAATAAGAATAATAGTCGGTGAACCGTTGGTTATAGATCCGTTGGTTATAGATCCGTTAGTCGTTGTTCCGTGAGAGGAATCGGCGCAGAGAGAGTCTGATGCCCCGAACATCCACTCAGTCCCTTTTATACTCTCCGTCTCCTAGGTAACTCCTGGCTGCAGTCATTGGTGGATGTCAGTGCGAGGGATTCCCCCCGCTGCGAGCTTCGTAGGTGCCCAAACATGGGCATATCCGGACGTGACGACGGTGTCCCCC
>JACYXH010000783.1:345000-392500 GCA_026745465.1 Lota lota
TACTGTACCACCACACTCACAGCAGTCGCAGCAACACTTTAAGCGCCACTGGAATAATGTACTCTGTAACCAGGGTAACCATAGCAACACTGTACTTTAAACCCGGTAACCGTAGTTACCAAAGTATTACTGTACTCTGCACCTGGTAACCATAGTAACCATAGTAACATTGTCCCTCCCGTCCTCCCTCCCTTTATCCCTCCCTCTCCCTCTCTCTCTCCCTCTCCCTCCCTCCCCCTCCCTCTAGTCCTGTCTGCGGTGGACAGCCTGTGTGAGGAGCTCCAAGCGAGCGGGGGGGCCCCGGTGGACCCGGGGCCCGCGGTGAGCAGGGCGGTCACCAACGTGGTGTGCACCCTGGTGTTCAGCTCCACCTATGGCTGTGACGACCCCGAGCTGGCCCGGGTGATGGAGTACAACAACGGCATCGTAGAGACCATCAGCAGGGGGGGGCTGGTGGACATCTATCCCTGGTTGAAGGTACACACACACACATATATACCACGGCTTAAAGGTACACACACACATATACATACCACGGCTTAGAGGTACACACACACATATACATACCACGGCTTAGAGGTACACACACACATATACATACCACGGCTTAAAGGTACACACACATACATACCACGGCTTAAAGGTACACACACACATATACATACCACGGCTTAGAGGTACACACACATATACATACCACGGCTTAAAGGTACACACACACATACGGTACACACACACATATGTACCACGGCTTAAAGGTACACACACACACATACATGCCACGGCTTAAAGGTACACACACACATATACATACCACGGCTTAGAGGTACACACACACATATACATACCATGGCTTAAAGGTACACACACATACATACCACGGCTTAAAGGTACACAAATACATACCACGGCTTAAAGGTGAAGCATCTCATATACAACATTGCTCATTAGAACGCTCATACACAATGACGGGACTAAAAATGTATCAGTTGCCGTGGGTCGTGACCATGGCGATAACATGCCCCCTCCTTACCCTCTCTCTCTCTCTCTCTCTCTCTCTCTCTCTCTCTCTCTCTCAGGTGTTTCCTAGCGAGGCGCTGAGTAAGTTGAGGGAGTGTATCTCTGTCAGAGACCGACTACTGACCCGCAAGCTAGAGGAGCACAAGGTACCGCCTACACATTTACACACACACACACAAACACACACACACACGCATACACACACACATACAGAAAGACACTAAGCCAGAGGGTGGTCCTATCTTACGACCTTTGATCCTCTCCCCCAGGCCTCCATGATGGAAGGTGCCCCCCGTGACCTTCTGGACGCCCTGATACAGGCTCAGCGACCCCGGGGTCAGAGGTCAGCCCAGCAGGAAGGGGAGGGGCTTACCGACGACCATGTCCTGATGATCGCCGCCGAGACCTTCGGGGCGGGGGTGGAGACCACCTCCACTACGTTGCTATGGATACTAGCCTACCTGGTCCACCACCCTCAGGTAAGGACCACGTTGCTATGGATACTGTGCTCCCTGATAAATCACCCTCTGCTCAGCAACACGTTGCTATGGATACTAGACTATCTTATTAACCCTCCTCAGGTCAGCATCACGTTGCTATGGATACTAGCCTACCTGGTACACCATGAAAGTTCAAAGTTAAAGTTTAAACTTTATAGGTTCACTTTGACAGACAGACAGACAGACAGACAGACGGACAGACAGACAGACAGACCATGTAAGTGTGTGGCTCCGCCCACCAGGTGCAGGAGCGTGTGCAGAAGGAGCTGGACGAGGTGGTGGGTCGGGTGAGGGGGGTGTGTGTGTCGGACCGCCCCCACCTCCCCTACCTGGACAGTGTGACCAACGAGGGGCTGAGGATCAGACCTGTTAGCCCCGTACTCATCCCACACACTGCTCTGAGGGACAGCAGGTACACACACACACACACACACACACACACACTGCTCTGAGGGACAGCAGGTACACACACACACACACAATGCTGTGAGGGACAGCAGGTACACACACACACACACACACACACACTGCTCTGAGGGACAGCAGGTACACACACACACACACAATGCTGTGAGGGACAGCAGGTACACACACACACACACACACACACACACACACACACTGCTCTGAGAGACAACAGGTACACACACACACACACTGCTCTGAGGGACAGCAGGTACACACACACACACACAATGCTCTGAGGGACAGCAGGTACACACACACACACACACACTGCTCTGAGGGACAGCAGGTACACACACACACACACACACTGCTCTGAGGGACAGCAGGTACACACACACACACACACCCTGCTCTGAGGGACAGCAGGTACACACACACACACACACTGCTCTGAGGGACAGCAGGTACACACACACACACTGCTCTGAGGGACAGCAGGTACACACACACACACACACACACACACACACTGCTCTGAGGGACAGCAGGTACACACACACACACACACACACACACACACACATACACACTGCTCTGAGAGACAGCAGGTACACACACACTCACATACACACAAATACACACGCTCTTTCTCACTCACTCTCTCTCCTGTAGTATCGGGGGTCACTCTATCAAATGTGGGACGCGTGTTTTGGTCAACATGTGGGCGATCCACCACGACCCCAAACACTGGGAGCAACCTGACCTCTTCAAACCAGGTAACACACACACACTCTCACACACACATTCACAAACACCACTCACATACACACTCGCACACACACACACACACTAACTCACATACAAACATGCACACTCTAACAAACGAGAGAGAGTGTGTGTGTGTGTGTGTGAATCTGACCACTTGCTTTATCATTCCTCCCAGAGCGTTTCCTTGACGACAAGGGTCGTCGTGTGACTCCGCCCTCTTTCCTGCCCTTTGGGGCAGGGCCTCGGGTGTGTCTTGGCGAATCGTTGGCAAGGATGGAGCTCTTCCTCTTCCTGTCCTCTCTGCTCCAGCGAATGAGCTTCCGGCTGCCAGACGGAGCCCCGCCCCCCGACCTGCAGGGCAGGGTGGGCGTGGTCTTACAGCCACTTCCATATAAGGTGCTGGTCATCCCGAGAGAAAAGTGTAAAACTTAATGCAACTGTCGGAGACTCTTATTCTAATATCCTAAATGCATTCACCGAGTTTGCAATGGAGAGGCTTTTATTTTGAAATCTTCCCATCAGCTACCTAGTTTGTGTGGCAGAGGGAGACACAGAGAACTCCACAACCCGATGTTAGATATTTTGAATTTGATATTTTTAGCTGTCAACAGTGAGTGATCCACATGGTTAATAAACTTGAAATCATAATAGTACACAACCATGTCCCAGATGTGTGTGTTTCTCGTGACCTGTTACGTGCTAGCATTAGCCAACCGGAGTCCAAAGTGTATCTGGTGAGATGCTCGGTAGACTCACCTGGTAAACTGCTAGCGCTGCAAAACTGGCGCTTCTACGCCATGTTCTCCCAAGGTCCAGTTACAACGCAGAGACAGTTACAGAATGTAGAGTCAGAACATGCAGTCAGAACATAGTCAGAATATACAGTTAAAAACCACAGTAAGAATATACAGTTGGAACATTTTCAGAATGTAGTCCGATAATTCAGTCAGAACAAACAGTCAGTCAAAATATGTTTGATACTTTTATTCAGTATATAATCACACACGATTAGAACAGACTGGTTTAGATAGGTTGCACGCACGCAAACACACGCGCACACACACACACACACGGGGACATTAAGACTGAATTGATAAAATAACATCTGAAAGGAGAAATGAAAGAAGCGCGTCCCTCCTCTTATTCCCGGGGTCAGCGGACAGAACCGACGTTGTACGGGTCGCGGGTTCATCAGAAGTATTAACGCCACACTGTCAGTAGACCGGGCAAAACGCAGCGTTAGCTCGAGTTAACTAAGCACAATTCCCAGATACGTGTCCGAATAGAGCAGTCGTTTACATGGTTTGACCCTGTAGAGCCTTTTTTCTTTTTTTACCACAACTATTTGATCAATATTAACTCTTTATGTCATCATCCAAAGTGACTCGCAGGGAATTTAGAGAGCAGGTAGGGCCATGTAGGTGGCCTCCAGGTGGCCTGTGGAACTGGTTCAGCTGGGAGTCCAGCGCCACAACCCTGCACCATCGTCGCCCCTCACCAGTTGATTCAGAAGACTGTCAGATGTTCCTGTCAAGTCGTAACTTCTTTTGCATTTCAGTCGAGCTTTCCGCCGTAAGATCGAATCCCCGATGTCTCTCCGAGCATGCGGTTTGAACACAACCCATAAGCAAAGCCCCCCTTACCCGACCGCTCACAAATCAACCAGAGAAATCACACACTCACACACGCACGCGCACACACACACTCACACACGCACGCGCACACACACACACACACACACACATACATGCACACGTACGCACGCGTAAAAATAACAGCTTTGCCTATCGCTTAGTAACAGTTGTCAAGTAGAAATGGCACTCTGTAACCATGGAGATATATAACCTTATTAGATCCCAGTAAACAAAATCAGCATCAAATCACAACATCGATAACAACAACATGTTGTTACGTCCCATCGTTCTAGAGTCCTGCACCAGATCCTGTAGAGTCCTGTACTATAGTCCTGTACTATAGTCCTGTACTATAGTCCTGTACTATAGTCCTGTACTATAGTCATGTGCTAGAGTCATGTGCTAGAGTTATGTAGAGTCCTGTACTAGAGTCCTGTGCTATAGTCCTGTACTATAGTCCTGTGCTAGAGTTATGTAGAGTCCTGTACTAGAGTCCTGTACTAGAGTCCTGTGCTATAGTCCTGTACTGGAGTTATGTAGAGTCCTGTACTAGAGTCCTGTGCTATAGTCCTGTTCTGGAGTTATGTAGAGTCCTGTACTATAGTCCTGTACTAGAGTTATGTAGACTCCTGTACTATAGTCCTGTACTAGAGTTATGTAGACTCCTGTACTATAGTCCTGTACTAGAGTTATGTAGACTCCTGTACTAGAGTTATGTAGACTCCTGTACTATAGTACTGTGCTGGAGTCCTGTACTGGAGTCCTGTACTGGAGTCCTGTATTAAAGTCTTGTAGAGTCCTTTACAAGAGTCCCGTACTAGAGTCCTCTAGAGTTCAGTACTAGAGTCCTATAGAGTTCAGTACTAGAGTCCTGTAGAGTTCAGTACTAGAGTCCTCTAGAGTTCAGTACTAGAGTCTTGTAGAGTTCAGTACTAGAGTCCTGTAGAGTTCAGTACTAGAGTCCTGTAGAGTTCAGTACTAGAGTCCTATAGAGTTCAGTACTAGAGTCCTGTAGAGTTCAGTACTAGAGTCCTGTAGAGTTCAGTACTAGAGTCCTGTAGACTTCAGTACTAGAGTCCTATAGAGTTCAGTACTAGAGTCCTGTAGAGTTCAGTACTAGAGTCCTATAGAGTTCAGTACTAGAGTCCTATAGAGTTCAGTACTAGAGTCCTGTAGAGTTCAGTACTAGAGTCCTGTAGAGTCCGGTACTAGAATCCCTTTAGGTCCCAGGAATGACGGAGGCTCTAAAAACCCACTTTTTCCTTCTGTTCCTCCCCCAGTCGTTCTGTGCATGTTGTCACAGCAACCAGGAGTGGAACACACACGCGAGATGGGACCATGCCCCCCCCCATCTCGGTCGCCACCATTGCCCTGTACCAGGGAGGGACAGGGGTTCGGGGGGGCAATAGCCACCAGGAAAAGATGTCTGCTCCCAAGCTCATTGTGGGTCACACATCCTGCCTCACCATGTCCCCATGGCGACAGTGCTAAAACACCCAGGCTAGCTATAGAAAAGATATTGCTGTGTAAAACACACCCAGGACTAACAAAGTGTAGAAACGGGACGGTCCAGCGGTGAAAACCTGCCTCGCGTCTCCCATGGATATATATTCATGTTGCCAACACTCATCACATCTATGTTGCTACACTGTAGGAAATAACATGTGACTAAGTGTGTGTGTGTACTGTCTGAGGGACATTGCTCTGACAATATGCCTGGTGATGTCAGAGGGGGGGGGGGGGGGGGGGGGGGGGGGGGGGGGGGGGGGGGGGGGGGGGGGGGGGGGGGGGGGGGGGGGGGGGGGGGGGGGGGGGGGGGGGGGGGAAAGAAAGAAAGAAAGAAAGAAAGAAAGAAAGAAAGAAAGAAAGAAAGAGAGAATGACGTGTCTGTTCTGTCTTGTATCTTTGAGCCTGAATCATTTCTACTGTTCTGCTCTACTTACACACACACACACACACACACACACACACGCACACACCTCATGTCTCCAATGTGTGAGTGCTAACAGTGGTGTGGTGATGTTATAACAACCATGATACCACAGCATCCATGTCACCATGACGACCACAGTAAATGCTTTGACAGGCAGCAAGAGCTGTGATGTATAAAACAATGTCCCACTTCCTGTTTCCTGCTTTATGTAAACGTATGTAAGCTGTCCATCACACTGTCTCCACGACGATAATGACCTCGCCAGGGTCCTTGAGAGGGGATGAGGTGGGCGCGGGGTTGGGGGAGGAGCTACACGGTGGGGGCGGCACCAGGGCGCGCGCTGGACAGTCAGCGCTGTCATGGCGGACTGTGACATCACTTCCTCGCCTCCCGCCCTCCCCTCCACTCCTCAGAGACTCCTTCCCTCCTCCTCCACTCTCCTTCTCCTCCTCCTCCTCCTCCTCCTCGTCGTCCTCCTCCTCCTCCTCCTCCTCCTCCTCCATGCGACACCGGCACACCTCGATCCCAGAGTCTCCGGTCAGTCTGCGGCGGCGGTACTGACTCTCATCCGCTCCCACGTCGTCTTCATCCCTCCCCTCCTCCCCTTCCTCCGGATCCCCCGCCGGCGCCCGGCCCCAGCTGGGGGGTCCGAGCTCGTAGACGTCCACACAGGGGGAGAAGAGGGTCTGCTTGGTGGCAGAGGGTGTGGGGCGGGGCGACGGAGACAGGGAGGCCCTAGCGGATCTGCTCACCGGTGGAGCCAGCAGGGCGTCCAGCAGGGGGTCCAGGATCAACACCGGGGGAGGGGGGGAGGAGAGGGGGGAGTCTGGTCTTGGTTGGTCGGCTCCAGAGGTCTGGATGGGTGGTGGGCCTTCACCACTTCCAGGGGCAGGGCTTATGTTAGGGCCAGGGCTTATGTTAGGGGCAGGGCTTATGTTAGGGGCAGGGCTTATGTTAGGGGCAGGGCTTATGTAAGGGGCAGGGCTTATGTTAGGGGCAGGGCTTATGTTAGGGGCAGGGCTTATGTTAGGGGCAGGGCTTATGTTAGGGGCAGGGCTTATGTAAGGGGCAGGGCTTATGTAAGGGGCAGGGCTTATGTTAGGGGCAGGGCTTATGTTAGGGGCAGGGCTAGGATCGGAGGTGGGTCTTACAATAGGGGCGAGGCTATGGTCAGGTTTGGCGTTAACTGTAGGGGCGTGGTTAAGGTTGAGGGTGTGGCTTATGGTAGGGGTGTGGTTAGGGTCAGGGGTGGGGTTTAGTTTAGCAATGTGGTCAGGGCTTTGAGCGGGAAGTCCCTCTGTAGCAATTGTTTCTACTGAACAGGCTTGGTCTCTCCCAGGGTTCTGATTGGTCAAGAATCCGATGGCCTTGGAGACACAGGGAGCCGGGTCGGACTGAGGCATTGTGGGAGATGTAGTGCCAGCGTTGTCTTCTCCAGGAGACCGCGGCGCTACCGTTACCGACGACACAATTCCCGTTGCCACGATTTCCGTCGCCGCGTTTACCGACGCTGCAGTCTCCATGGTGACCTTTACCTCGTCAGCGATGCTTCCTGACACGTTTCCATCGTTGTTGTCTCCAGCATCAGCGGTTGCCACGTCAACCGCCTCCACGACCACCACCACCGACCGGGCCCTGCGGACCGCCTCTAGTGCCACCGCCGAGGCAACTGTCTCCGCGGTGACGTGCAGGGGGAGGGGGGGCACGCCGCAGGGCGTGGAGGCGTGGCTTGTGTCCGTCTCGTATGTAACATTCACAGAGAGGGAGGAGCTACATGGAGACGACGGGCAGCAGGAGTCACAGGAACAGCTGGAGCTGAGACACACACACACACACACACACACACACACACACACACACACACACACACACAGCAACGCAAGTTATATTCAGTATGTAAATCCAGATGTAACGAGCATCATTGTAAAATGGCAATAGTTCTGCAACAGTGCAGTACTAGCACAGTAGTAGTACTGTACTAGTACTGCAACAGCGCAGTACTAGTACAGTAGTAGTACTGTACTAGTACTGCAACAGTGCAGTACTAGCACAGTAGTAGTACTGTACTAGTACTGCAACAGTGCAGTACTAGCACAGTAGTAGTACTGTACTAGTACTGTGCTAGTACTGCATGATACAGTAGCAGTACCTGTTGTCGGAGCTGAGGGAGGACAGCATGTCACTGCAGTGGCCCAGCGGGGGGCGCTGGTGGCGGGTGAGGAGATGGGGGTCTGGGGCGGCAGGCGGCTGGGGGTAGCGAGGGGAGGTGAACACCGAGCTGTAGGGGGGAGGGGGGGTGGACGGCTGGGCCGCAATCTCCTCATAGGAGGGCAGCTTCAGAGACGCCAGAAAACCTGCAGACAGACCGACGGGGCGGGAGACAGACAGAGAGACAGACAGACAGACAGGCAGACAGACAGGCAGACAAACAGGTAGACGGACAGACAGACAGACAGGCAGACAAACAGGCAGACAAACAGGTAGACAAACAGGTAGACGGACAGACAGACGGACAGACAGACAGACAGACCGTGTGAGTCTCTGACCTTTTTGGGAGTGGGGTCAGAGCTCTTAAGTGACCATCGTAAATGTCAGACCACCTGACACCCATACCCAGCTGCTGTGTTTGTGTTGTCATGGTGACAGATGGCCTTGATACCATGGCAACAAGGACATGTGACGGAATGTTTGTAAAGCTACACCGCTAATGTGTTTATCGGTCAGCGGTCAGACACCCGGTCTCACGCCCAATTCTGGTTTTGATTTAACCTTTATTAATACAGGTCAAAAGGTACAAAACACCATTTATTTTTGATTGAAATGTGATCTTAAAAACACATTCTGTCATAAAGACACCCCGATGATTTTTAAGGTAGTCTTGCTTTTTGAGGGGATGCGGGGTTTGGAGAGAGTAGGGAGAGGGAAGGTTGAGGAGCAAGGTAGTTCTTTTTCTAAATTTAGCTTGGTGCTAGCTTGGTGCTAGCTTGGTGCTAGCTTGAAACTGCAAATGTTGCATATTGTACCTTTAAGTCTCAGTGAGAGACTCACTAGGACTGGATAATAATTCCACATTATCGTTTATTGGTATCGTGTACTCATGAAATAAAGATATCGACTTATCCTGATAATCATCATTCTTTAAGATGAAATAAAACTAAATAAAGCCCTTAAAATGATCCACGTATGAGGTTTTCAAACGTCAGAGAGAAGGGAAAACTAGTTGTAGTCTGATAACATTTTACACATTTCCATATACGTCAATGTAATGACCCTCAGTTAGACTGTTTAGAATGATGTTTTGAACTCAGGCATATCTTCATATTCATGGACATTTTATATAACATTCTCCATGACTATCATGATAATAAAGGCTTCCATGTCACCCAGTCGTACTTGCAACAAAAGACCGATTTTGTGTGTGTTTTGTGTTTGTTTTACAAGAGCACTATTGTTGCGCGCAAACAACAGAGCCCTGCCTGTACACACAATGAACAGAGTCTTGCTCAGATCCAACATGGAAGCCGAGTAAACACAATGAACAGAGTCTTGCTCAGATCCAACATGGAAGCCGAGTAAACACAATGAACAGAGTATTACTCAAATCCAACATGGAGGCTGAGTAAACACAATGAACAGAGTATTACTCAGATCCAACATGGAGCCCGGGTACAAACAAAGAACAGAGGCTCCACTTGGATAGTATCTTTTTCTTAGGAAGATTCCTAACTCTGTGAAATGACACGGACGTTTCTGAGTGGCAGCCATGATAAGAGCTGCTTTTGTATTCTCTAAAAGCTACGGAAAGCTAAGGGAAGATGCTTCCTTTCTTATCGCCGCATAGGGTAACCTGGACCATCCTTTGCAAAAGGAAAGGAGATAATTCCGTCCCATAAATCCTTGAGGCAGCAATATTGGAAGCGACGCACCATTCGACCATTGATGAAAACAAACAGTCAACATGACCGACGATTATTTGTGTAAAATCATAAAAATAGGGCTTGAACATCGTGACATCGGTATGAGCGCCTCAATTTCGGAAGTATAGTAGATGTTATTGGTAGGAATTGTGTTTTGGTCATTGGGAGACATCGCTGTGTTTGAAACTGCCACAGCGTTTCTAATGCGAGACGTGGCAAAACAAAGTTTGGATAAGCCTTGGTCACGGTATATTTACCTTTGTTTAGGACTTTACATTACTACAACTCTCTCTAGTCATCGCAAAATGGCGGAGAATTGCAAACAAAAAATCCCATGATGCATTCTGATGTACAGGCCCTACTGAGATTCAAGTAGATAAATATGAGTGGACACGGGGGCAGAGCGTGAGCAACCGTTCTCAAAGTGACAACAGTTTTAGGATGGTAGCCTGTATTCCTTTCTTAACTTTAATTCCAACCCAGTCTGATAATTTAGCACCGCTGTTGCCTTTTCCTAAGTCCTTGATGTTTTCCATCAACATGAGGAAAGCGGTTAGGAACGGACATCTTTTTTTTTCACTATTCGACCGGAGCCTCAGTCTTCCTCAGATCCAACATGGAGTCTGGGTACACACAATGAACAGTCTTAGTCAGATCCAACATGGAGTCTGGGTACACACAATGAACAGTCTTAGTCAGATCCAACATGGAGTCTGGGTACACACAATGAACAGTCTTAGTCAGATCCAACATGGAGGCCGGCTACACACAACGAACAGCGTCTTACTCAGATCCAACATGGAGGCCGGGTACGCGGTAGCCCCATGGTAGGCCAGCAGGCTGATGTCAGTCTGTCTCTGCTGCTGCTGGACGCGCAGCTTGGCTCGCCGGTGCCGGTACGCACAACAACAGCTGAACAGTATGAGAGCAGACCACAGGAGCCAGAACCCTGCACACACACATTACACACAGTTACACACACACTTACACAGTTAGTTACACACACACACACACACACACACACACACACATTACACGCACACTTAGTTAGTTACACACACACACACACATTACACACACACTTACAGTTAGTTACACACACACACACACACACACACACACACACAGTTACACACACACTTACACAGTTACTTACACACACACACACACACACACACACACACACACACACTTACAGTTACACACACACACACACACACACACACACACACACACACACACACACACACACACACACACTTACAGTTAGTTACACACACACACACACACACAGTTACACACACACTTACAGTTAGTTACACACACACACACACATTACACACAGTTACACACACACTTACACAGTTAGTTACACACACACACACACACACACACACACACTTACAGTTAGTTACACACACACACACATTACACACCGTACACACAGTTACACACACACACACACACACATTACAGTTACACATTCATTTATGTTTACAAAATGACACAGTTACACACACAACACACAGTCAACAGTCACACAGTTAACTACACACACATTACAGTTACACAAACATAACATTGTTACACACATTACACACACACACACTACTGTTACACACAGATACACACACACACACAGATAAACCAGTTTGTAGTAGTGATCTACTTGTATACTACTAGTATACTACTTGTATAACACTAATATACTCACCAGAGTTTGTAGTACTTTATCTACTTATATAATACTTGTTTGCTACTTGTATTACACTAGTATACTCACACCAGAGTTCGTAGTACTTTATCTACTTGTTTACTACTTGTATTACACTAGTATACTCACACCAGAGTTCGTAGTACTTTATCTACTTGTTTACTACTTGTATTACACTAGTATACTCACACCACAGTTCGTAGTAGTAGGTACAGCAGCCCGACTCTCCACAGCAGTGTCCGGTCTCGCAGAGGTAGCCGCCGCTTGTGCCAGCACCGTTAGCGATAGCGCCGTTACCATTAGCACCGTTAGCGTTAGCCCCGGGGCAGAAGCGGGGTCTCGCCAGCAGAGGCAGGCTGCCACCAGAGTGGTACTCCATTCTCTGCTTCGCTACACGCTAGCCGTGCGCCACCGCTAGCTCCTTACGGTTAGCCGTTTACCGCCAAATTATCTGCTAACTACAGAATACTCAGCCTCTATGAAGGGGGGGAGGGGGGGTTTCCAACTACATTTTCTTAAGTACAAATGGGTGTAAATGGGTGGTATTTCAATAGCTAGTGGTGGGATAAATCAAGGCATCTACAATTTTAACCAACTAGCAGATGATTTACGTGTTATTTTAGTGGTCACACTTTGAGTCGTGGCGTCCCTGAGGGAACTCTGAAGATCTCTCAGTGAGGACATCTTGGTGGGAAAGTTACGCTTGACTGGAGGTTGTTGTTGTTACTGGAATGACATGGTCACACATCTGGAGGGCTTGGGAGACCAGCACATCACTGTCTGGGGAGAGGGAGAGAGGGAGGGAGAGAGGGAGAGAGAGAGAGAGATAGAGAGGGAGAGAGAGATAGAGAGGGAGAGAGAGATAGATAGATAGAGTATCATACAATTATGATAAAAACTCATAAGAGACAGTGAAAGTTACCTGTAGTGTAGCCCTGTGAACATGTTTCGAGTGATTTCACACACTTCCCAAAGATCTGCCCTAGTGCTGCAATGCTGCATGGCACCAGCACACGCTCACCCTAACACACACACACACACACACACACTCACTGACATTCACTCACTCTCTCACACACACACACACACACACACACACACACACACACACACACACACACTGACATTCACTCACTCTCTCACACACACACACACACACACACACACACACACACACACACACACACACACACACACACACACTCACTCACACACACTTGCCAATGCACGAAATAAAAGGAAAGCACTGCGATGAAATCTAGCAAATCTTATTTTCTGCAACGGACCTCCTGTGCGTCACGTGCCATATACAACACGATCTTGATAACGATAATAATAATATTAACAATAACGGAGGACTCCGTAACAGGTTCCATCCCGGTGATACCGTGCACAGGTACAGGCCTCCGCACACGGGAGCGTGCACGTGCCAAGACAGCACAGGTAGTGGGGCGACCACCGTGCACGTTATCAAGCCGTCATCATGTGAACGGACGGCTGTCGTCTACTCGCCAAATTCTCCGTACATACGACAAAGCCCCAAAACAAACATACCTGTTTGCAATTCTCAGCGTCTGTAGGTGTTCCGGTCTACCGACGTCTCGACGCGCCGCTCTACGCTCCTCGTCCCGGTGTGGTGGTCGGTGCTGGGTCTTCACGGCCCTGGTTCTCCAGCCGCTCGGCTCCCCTTGCCAGGACCCTCCGCCTCCCCCACCGCCATTAACGGCAGCGTCAACCACCGGTGGCGGAGACACCACTTCCGGTGGGAAATAAATCCACGTTTCAAAATAAACCTACATTTAATAACAGAAACAAGAACATTTAGATTGCGAAAGTTTTTTTCTATAAATAGACCACCCCCGTTTAGTATAAATATGTGTGGAGAATAATACAATATCATAAAACCATCTAAGAGGACATGAAATAAAGAATAAAGAAAATAGCAGGTTTCTGAAGAAAAGCTAACTCTCGTTGCTTTTATTTTGTAGACGACCCCACTCGGCCGGAAGATGTGTGTGCGCTTGTTTTAGCGCTGAGGGCCAGCCGCCGGTAACGGCCCGTAACCCCGCCCACTAAACCCGCCGACATAATGAACGGCTTGTTGTCGGTCGGTGGTAAAATGGACGGATGGAGAGACGGATGGGACGGAGTGTCAGAACTGTCACATGTCACTCTTCATCAACGCGTGAGGTGTGAGTCCCAGCGACCCGGAGGAGAGAGCCCCCTGGAAGGATAAATAAACCACCCCGTGTTCTCCGTCTACTGATTCTACCTTTATGGACGGTGCTGGGGGTTCTGTAGCTGATGGCGGACTCATCCAGATGCGATTGGGCCGTGGTGGCATATTGTGAGCCAATCACAACACGCCCTGGGGGTGAGCCGCGGGATGCTGCAGCTCCTAGCAACAGCGGGAAGGGGTGTAGACCTCCACCAACCCCCCCCCCCCCCCCCCCCCCCCCCCCCCCCCCCCCGCCCTCCTGTATTTACATATGAGATGTTTGTCCTTTCTAAATAGTGTGGACGGTATCTTTGAAGCAGTAACCAAACGTTGGTACACCGTATAAATAAGAAAAGCATGTTACGGCAAAGTCTACCGTATAATAACGCTGGCTGGTCCTATGTAAAACGAACGTCCGCTGCGCCAATGCGTGTATTCACCATCAGAGGGCGACAAACGGCCTCGTTGTGCTGTACGTGTCACTATTTGTCGGTCGTTAAATAAGTATTTCAGAAGTATCTATTTCCTACATGTTCTCATATACCCAGTTCTTATTATACGTCAACCCAGCTGTCAAGTAACGTCAAGGTGGCATTTTGTGTGTGAGAAATAAAGAATGTTATACAGGCTTATAGAATTCTTACTTAAAATAACATTACATTCACTTTATTATCCCAGGAGGGAAATGTGTGATTGTGTGTGTGTGTGTGTGTGTGTGTGTGTGTGTGTGTGTGTGTGTGTGTGTGTGTGTGTGTGTGTGTGTGTGTGAGTGTGTGTTCGTTCCATCCGCCCTTACATACGCAAACCCACTCGTTAACACACACGCACACACGCACACACACACACACACACACACACGCAAACACACACAACCCCGTACACACAGATCAAAAGGACTCCCGATGCAAGATTTAGACAACAATGTCATATTTTTTAAGTTCTGATCAAACAAAACTTTTGCTGCGTTGGCCGGGAATCGAACCCGGGTCAACTGCTTGGAAGGCAGCTATGCTCACCACTATACCACCAACGCTGCACTGCTTCATAGGCACAGTGCTGAGTACATATGCTAATACGACACTAGCCCAGCCTACTGGTACTTTGGTCATGTTATGTCCAAACGTGTAGCACTTAGCACTTGTTGACTGAGTCTAAATGACTACCTAACGGCGTAAAGTGGAGTCCAGTCCCTAGTTCTTCACAACACCATTAAACAACACGGCAGCACGGTGAAGCAACATAACGTTAGCCCCGCTGGAAACATGTTTCTTCCTTCTCAACATTACGTCGTTACTATATATCGTTACTTTACATGTAGTGACTTTACATGCTAACAAACATTACTACTGGCGTGTAACGGTTGGTAACTTACGTGCAGCAGAAGTTGTGTTTTCATTTTGCATTGCTCGGTGATTTTGGTGATGGGAGAAAAGCCGCACATTTCATTTCACTATTTCATACTTCAGTTGAATGTGAATATCTCAGCCTTGGAACCACTTTCAAGGTGGGCATCTTTGTATGTAGGCCTACGTTTTAGTTCACGTAGCCTGCATGGGTGTGAAGGTATATGCATATTTTCAATATTTCAAATGTTTGTGTGTTTATATTTCTTCATATATTAAAATTTTCTATATATATATATTAAAAACTATATTCTCTATTTGTATTATTATTTGACTATCTTGTGACAGAAACAAGTACATTAATAATGATATATAATAATCCAATATATCATAAAAAGATGAATTACTCTTTAGGCGCAATGGACCCTTGCAGCCGCCAGGTGTCGTGTGTGAGTCATTTAGGAAGCGACGTGAAAGGCAACAGAATGGTATTTAGTGGTCCAGTCTTGGGCAATGCAGGCATTGTCTATTTGAAGACGAAAAAACCCTTGCATTAAACCAACAACCGGCTAATGCATTTCAATCATTTATTAAGCACAACTACACGTCCAGTGGACAATAACAATGACAACTCATGACAATGTAATCAGTTGTCATATTGCTATGCCAAGATCTATGTAAAATGATCAGAGTATGGTATTTTATCCAGCATTAAACACCGTGTTTATGTTTCAAATTCAAATACAATTTAACTGCGCCCTCGAATCCTTCTTCCTACGATCTTCTGGTGGACAAGACAACACATGGCACGACATCTAAATAAAATAGGACCTAGAAGACGCATGCACTTTGATTTCCGTTGTCTTATCTTCAATAGTGTAGGAGCAAACTTCTCCTCTCCTCTCCTCTCCTCTCCTCTCCTCTCCTCTCCTCTCCTTTCCTCTCCTCTCCTCTCCTCTCCTCTCCTCTCCTCTCCTCTCCTCTCCTCTCCTCTCCTCTCCTCTCCTCTCCTCTCCTCTCCTCTCCTCTCCTCTCCTCTCCTGTCTGGCTGTTTGTCTGTCATTCTACTTCACTTATTTTGTCAGGCTTTTAAACAAGCCTCTAAATGAAGAAAAAAAATGTCCATATGTTTTAAATATGCTGTGTGGAAATGATTGTGATCAATAATGTTAAAAGCCTTGTGGGTTCTGTCATTAATCAATTCCTTAAACGTGTACAAATAAATATTAATAAATATACTGACGTCTTTATTCAAACGATATATATTATAAGCCTTTCTTATGTAATGCATCTTTTTGTAACCACCATACGTTCTCTATGTCTCTCTACCACTCTCTCTAATGTCAGACCTCTGTTCTGGCTGTTTCTCTACGTTTCTCTACGTCTCTCTCTCTCTCTCTCTCTCTCTCTCTCTCTCTCTCTCTCTCTCTCTCTCTCTCTCTCTCTCTCTCTCTCTCTCTCTCTCTCTCTCTCTCTCTCTCTCTCTCTCTCTCTCTCTCTCTCTCTCTCTCTTCACAGCTAAAGGCAGCCAATGATCTACGAGGTCTCGCGCCTCCCTCCTGTTTTCCTCACCTCGCCTCGCGCCAATCAGCCCGCTCACCGCGCGCAGCGACGACACGAGACACGGGGAGGGCACGGCCGCTCCCGGGGGCTCGCCCACCCGCGAACACACACACACATACGAACAGGCACACACACACACACACGAATACGCACACACACACACACACACACACACACACACACACACACATACACATACACATACACACACACACACACACACACACACACACACACACACACACACACACACACACACACACACACACATACCTCCCCTCGAGCGCCCCGGGAGGGGCTCAACCCCTCCCCTTCCCTTTCCTCTCCGTTACTGAACATCAGCGTCGCGTGTACCCCCTCCCTCCCACCCCACCGCGCTCCCCCTCCTCCCCCACCCCCTCCCTTCTCCCTTCACTCACGGCTCCTCCGTCGCGAGGACGTACCGTATCCGTTCATAACCTCCGCCATTATTCATTAGCCCCCCCCTCGTGCGCTATCTCTCCGTTTTTTTCCTTTCCTCGAGCTGATCTTTACGCTCTTTTTCCCGCCCCACAGGTCTCCTGTGAGCCGTCTCGCGACTCAGCTTATTTAGCCTCTCGTTCCCGCCTAGCGCCCGTGCCAAACCCAGGTGATTATCCATCCATCCCGTTCTCCCCGCGGTCCCGGGGAGAAACGACAGAGCGACAAATCCCTCCCGGTGCTTCTCTTTCCCCCTCCTCCTCTCTCCCCCTCCTCCCCCTCTCCTCTCCTTCTCTCTCTCTCTCCTTCCCGCCAGCCATGATCCGTGGCGGGCTAATTCCCAGACGGTCTCCTTCTCATCACCCTCTTCCTCCTCGCGGGCCCGGTAAGTAGCAGCACGCGCCGTCCATCTTCTCCATTCCCGCCTCCTCCTCCTCCTCCTCCTCCTCCTCGCACCGGCGGACTGCATGCTGTGTTTACGGTATTTATCGGCTGTTATCGAGTTTTTTTCATTGGCTTTTCTCCCTGGCTCGCGGCTGGGTTGATTGACCTCCCGGGTAGCTCGTGATGCGGGGGTTTAATGTGTCGCGTGGGAGAGCCGTCTCCCCTCGCGGCTGGTGGCCACCGTGACCTTCTGTCGAGCTCGCGCTGGCCCGGTTGACCAGACAGGGTAATTAGTTACGCCTCGGGGGAAGGCACGCTTGCACACACACACACACACACACACACACACACACACACACACACACACACACACACACACACACGCACACACGCACGCACACACTCACACGCACGCACGCACACACACGCTCGCACACGCGCGCGCACGCACGCACACACACACACACACACACACACACACACACACACACACACACACACACACACACACACACACACACACACACACACACACACTGGCAAGGCCTGCACCCGCGCAGGCTGTCAGCAAGATTCGATCTCTTTTTTGTACCAAAAACACAAATGAAAAATTGCTAAATTGCTTGCGTGGGCATACGCAGTGCACAATGCAGACACATATTCATAATTATGTTATAGAATTATAAATATATAGGCTATATGTACAAAACATATATAACGGAAAGACATTTGTAATGTAATGTAAAAATGTAAAAATATTTGTATTTTAAATCTAAGAAAATATTCATAAATCAACAAACATATTTTATTTGATTCAAGATATGTTTTGTGTGCATATAGCAAAGCAAGGCGAGTGATGTTTGTGCATAATTACCTAATTTTAATCTGTAATTTGTGTATACATGCAACATGCAACATGCAACATACATAGTTATTACACAAGTATCACTACTACATCTGGTTATTATGTTACTCGTTTATATTTAATTGTTTATAAAATTAGCGTTAGCTTCTGGAAATGTAAACAATCGATTAAATCCTCACAGACCTAGGACAGGTGTATGTGTGTGCGTGGCCTGGGCGCGTCTGTTTTTGAGAGAACCTCTCCCTATGGGCCATGCCACGCTAGATTACAAAACATTAGGCCACACGACGCCATGCTACGCGGGATAACGCTAGGCCATGCTACGTTATGCCACGCAAGGCACGTCTCGACTCGGGCACCACACGCTGAATTGTGTCTGCAGGGATGTTATCATTGTGAGTGAGTGACATCACGTTTCTCAGTCACGGCATCATGGTGATGTCATCACAAAGACCTCGCTGCTCATCCAATCAGCTGAAACCCGGGACGGTCACACAAGTGGTGTAGTTATTGGTTAACCACCGCAGAGGGTGGATCTATTCATAAACACCTCAAATGTCTAAAGCAGCACAGGTAATAATGACATCATAGTGACATCATAGTTACACAGAACCAATAAAAGTCCTGGTCATATTCCCATCATAGTGATGTAACAGTATATTCATATCCACATAGCAATCCCGAATTATATCATAGTGATGTAACTATGTTTATGTCCACACAGTTAACCCTAACGACATCAGTGACATCACAGTGATGTAACTCTATGTTTATGTCCGCAGAGCAAACCTAACTACATCATAGTGACATCATAGTGACATTACTCTATGTTTATGTCCACAGAGCAAACCTAACTACATCACAGTGACATCACAGTGACATCATAATGACATTACTCTATGTTTATGTCCACAGAGCAAACCTAACTACATCCCAGTGACATCATAGTGACATTACTCTATGTTTATGTCCACAGAGCAAACCTAACTACATCACAGTGACATCACAGTGACATAATAGTGACATTACTCTATGTTTATGTCCGCAGAGCAAACCTAACTACATCCTAGTGACATCACAGTGACATCATAGTGACATTACTCTGTTTATGTCCACAGAGCAAACCTAACTACATCACAGTGACATCACAGTGACATCATAGTGACATTACTCTATGTTTATGTCCACAGAGCAAACCTAACTACATCATAGTGACATCACAGTGACATCATAGTGACATTACTCTGTGTTTATGTCCACAGAGCAAACCTAACTACATCACAGTGACATCACAGTGACATCAAAGTGACATTACTCTATGTTTATGTCCACAGAGCAAACCTAACTACATCACAGTGACATCACAGTGACATCATAGTGACATTACTCTATGTTTATGTCCACAGAGCAAACCTAACTACATCACAGTGACATCACAGTGACATCATAGTGACATTACTCTATGTTTATGTCCACAGAGCTATCTCTAACAAACACCCGCAACTAAGTCGCCCAACCAAGCTCTTCCGGCTGCCTGTGTGTGTAAGAGAGGGCGTGAGTGTGTGTGTGTGTGTGTGTGCGTGAGTGTGTGTGTGTGTGTGTGTTGTCATGTCGGGGATGACCAGTGGTGTGTGTGTGGACAGCGACCTCTCCTCCATGCTACAGAGGGGAGCCCCCACACACACCCACCACCCCAATCACCATGGTTACGGCAGCCAGGGACAGGTGAGTTACATCTGCATATGGTTTACAGACACAGGGTCAAAGGTCAGCGACCTCCTGATGGAGGGATGATAGAGAAGAGACAGAATGATGGAGGGAAGATAGAGGAGACAGAATGATGGAGGGAAGATAGAGGAGACATAATGATGGAGGGATGATGAGAGACAGAATGATGGAGGGATGATAGATAGACATAATGATGGAGGGATGATAGAGAGACAGAATGATGGAGGGATGATAGAGAAGAGACAGAATGATGGAGGGAAGATAGAGGAGACATAATGATGGAGGGATGATGAGAGACAGAATGATGGAGGGATGATAGATAGACATAATGATGGAGGGATGATAGAGAGACAGAATGATGGAGGGATTATAGAGAGACAGAATGATGGAGGGATTATAGAGAAGAGACAGGATGATGGAGGAGACACTGGGAGAGACACAGGGATTGTATTTATCATAATAACGTTGATTATATTACCAGGTGGGGTGTTCCAGCCTGGCTCCTTCCATGCTGGACTACAGTGCAGAGATGGAGCGCTACCGCTCATCCATCGCTAGCTTCTACAAGACCAACGTCAACATGAACGTGGCTAACTTTCCGCAGTCCGCTAAGCTGGCAGCCCGTCTGGCTGCGGCCACGCCCATCTTCCCCCCCACCGCCGCCAGGATCAGCGCCATGGCGTCGGCCCCCTGGGGTTGCCCCGACAACATGAACGTGAACATGAACCACCCAGCCGCCATGTTCTGGGGTCGGCCCAAGTCTCACCACCACCATGCGGCAGGCAGCGCAGCCGGTCACGTGACCACGCACCCCCACCGGACCAGCATGCACCAGGGCGGGGGGGCGGGAGGGGGCGGGGCTAACGACGGGGAGGGGCCCAGCAAACACGGACACGCCGCCACCTCACTTCCTGCCGTGCAGGAAGCTACGCACCATCATCCCATGGCGCATAGCAACGGCAACTTCCTACCAGGTTACGGTGGCGGTGGCGGGGGAGTGGGGGGGGAGTGCGGCGGGATGAACAAGCAGGGCCACGCCCTGCCGGACATGATGGGCCTATCGGACGGCAGCGGCTTCCTTGGGGGGCTGGGTCTGCCGCCCGGGGTCATCGTCATGGCGATGGGGTCGCCGGGGGGCGGAGTCTCGGAGTCCAGCAGCGCCTTCCAGATGACGGGCGGCCAGCAGCAAGCTAGCTCCTCCCCCTGCCCCTCCTCTTCTCCCTCCTCCTCGGGGGTAGCGGGGGCTGGGGGCGGGGCTTCATCGTCGGGGACGGTTGCTAAGAGGAAGAGGAAGCGGTGCGGCGTGTGCGGGCCGTGCAGGCGCCTCATTAACTGTGGCGTGTGCTCTTCCTGTCGGAACAGGAAGACGGGTCATCAGATCTGTAAGTTCAGGAAGTGTGAAGAGCTGAAGAAGAAGGCTGGAGGATTGGAGGTACACACACACACACACACACACACACACACACACACACACAGATATTCACATTCACACACACACACACTGACATTCCCACACACACACACACACACAGACATTCACACACACACACACACACACACACACACAGACATTCACATTCACACACACTGACATTCACAGACAGACACACACACACACACACACACACACACACACACACACAAACATCACCATACACATACATAACCATACACAGACAGATAGACATGCACACACACACACACACACACACGTAAGCACATCTCTCAAAGCACTTGTTCCATTACTGGCTGACCAATAGAGCACATGTGTGTGTGTTAACAGTTAATGTAAGGTAATAGTTTATTGACGTCAACGTTAGAAAACACTGATTGGCCAGACACTTTGTCACCCTCTCCCTCTCTCTCCCTCTCTCTATCTCTCGCTTGATCTCTAGCACTCACACTAATTCAAAAGTTTCATTTGCACTTAAAATAAACATTTACATTGCCAACGTTTACAAATGAAACCAAGGACAAATTATGTGTAGATGTTAGTGAGTGCGTCAGTGTGTGTGGTGTGTATGTGTGTGCATGTATGTGTGCATGTGTGGGCGTGGTTGTGTGTGTGTGTGTGGTTGTGTGTATGAATGCGTGTGCATGTGTGCGTGTGTGATTTCAATGTAATTTCACAGTCTTGCCTCATTTTTCCTTTCTGTCTTTGAAGTAAGAGTGACATTGTCTCAGCCAATCAGAAAAGCACTATGAATCTGTGATTCCTCAAGCCTTGTGGGAAGTGTAGTTCATTGGAACCTGTCTCTCTCCCCAGCACCCTCCCTCTGTTCCCACCGGGGAGGCATTCCGTTGGTTCTTCTAGAACCCTTCTTCACCAATGGGAGATCGGAGAGAGGACAACCAAGAAGTTGGCGTACCGTAACGTGTCCCACAGTCAGGATATTTGGACTACAACCGACTGTTTACAAACCCAATGCAATTTGTACAAACTACAAATCAAATGTTACCAGAATCAGGACTTGCTGAAAGAGGAGATGATGGTTATTCCACGTTGGCTTAGTCTGATTCAAATATCACTAACTAGCTAGCCTTGTTAAACCAGCTAGCATCGTTAAAAAAGGCTAGCATTGTTCATCAAACAAGTTCATAGTTTTGTTCAACAAGTTAGCCATGCTGAACAAGCTAGCCTTGTCAATCAAGACAGCCTTGTTAAACAATCTAGCCTTGTCAGCAGTTCAGATGAATACCAGTTAGCGTTGGAGTAGAGTCAGTCAGGCTAGCTGGCTAGCCATGCTACTGGTCTCTTCATACCTCTCAGTATTCAACTATTCACAGCTAATTGACTAGCAGTACTTTACTTTCAGTCCATCCCTATGATCTTTACCTCAACTAAAAGCCTGGCGTTATCATTGTGTAAAATTGAGCTAGTAGCCCACATAAAGTGGGCAGCATAATCCTTCCGGAGAATACATTTAGCAAGTTCATAATAACAAAATCACGTGACTGGGGAGCACTTCCTACACCTCCAAGATTTGTCACTTGCCAAAATCTCTGTTGATGACGACAATGCTAACATTGTGTGTGATTGGTCCGAAGATCAAGGAGGGCGTGATTTATTTTGTTTTATTCAAGGCAATTGTGAATTCCCTTCTCCCTGGAGACAGCACTGGTCCTAACTCGTGGAACGTTCAGTGATCTAAATCAAGTTTGGTCTCAGACAACCAAAATGTTTGTAATTTATTTTGAAATATGCTGCCCGCTTAATCCAAACTTCACGTTAGTGTCAGCTAACAGCCAGGGTCTCCGGTTCTCCTGAAGACTCCAGGTTATCTCTGTGGAGCCAACAAGGACCAAGTTTTATAAAGACTGTACCGTGTAGCCCTGCAAAGGACTGCTGGGAACCAAACAATGAACTACAAATTATCCAGGACTACAATACCCATATCACTGTTGTGTGTCCCCACTGTCTACCTCCTGGGCCAGAGTTCAAAATGCACATTGACGACTAAAGGATAGATCGATGATCAACGACTTGCTTTGATTGACAAACACATAGATGCAGCTGTAGACCAGAATCAAGAGAATCTGGATTAAGCGTCTACTCTGGATTGGTCGTCGGTGTGTAAACACTGTTGGTGATGAACTTAGGGGAGGGGCTTATTTTATAGGGGTGGGGTTGGGGTTCAAACTGTGAAACACACGCACACACACACTCACACACACATTAGGTATAAAATGCATTAATTAAAGGTATATAAATACAAACTTGCATACATTTAGTTAGACAGAAGGACATATACTTTGTACACACACACACACGACAGGTAATGACGATGGTGACGAAGGCTGCGACCATATCACCATCTGTTAAGCACCTCATCACCACGGTAACCTCATCACCATGCTAACATGGACAGTGTTACAGAAATATGTCTCAGAATAAAAACAAAGTTCAAATAAACTGCCAGAAAGTTGTGTTGACCTGCTCAGTGTTGTCATCAGTTACATCGTCAGGCCCTGGTCCTGGGCAGCCAGGCAGGACCCCTCCCTGTGTTCTGTACCGTTCCAGACTTTATTCACACACACGCACACACGCACACACACACACCTGAAACACACACACAAAGGGAGGAGGAGTAGAGAGCAGTTATTTTCTTTGTGTAAAGATTTGACAAAAAACATCTTTAAGATCTCTGTGTGTCAGAGAGAGACAGATAGATGAGGATTGAGAGAGAGAGACAGCCAGAGAGAGAGAAGAGTTAGAGAGAGAGACAGACAAAGAGAGAGAGAGATGAGAAGAGTTAGAGAGGGTAGAGGGAGAGGGAGCTAGTGAGAATAATGGACAAAGATGGATGAGAGATAGATCAAAAGATAGAGCAAGGGAGAGATGGAAAGAGCGAGAGATTGGGAGAGAGAGAATGTAAACAAAGTGTCTGATGATTGCATCATAGAATACTCAGAGCCTTGAATCTTCCAAAGCTGTGTGTGTGTGTGTGTGTGTATGTGGATGTGTGTGTGTGTGTGCAAGAGACAGAGAGTGAGGCAGAGAAAGGTAGAGCAGCCATTAAAATGTTTTTGTGTGCATGCATGCATCAAAGATGGCACCTCTATCGGTGTGTGTGTGTGTGTGTGTGTGTGATGGTGTATCCATCATACAGCAGAGACTACCTCCCTCTCTCCATGACGACCCTGCCGTGTTGCCTGGCAACAGTGGTAACAATGGAAGCTGGTGCTGGTGTTGTGGAAGGTGGGTGGAGCCTATACTTCCTGTTCATCTCTGATTTCCATGACAGAGAGACAGAGAGAGAGAGAGAGAGATTATTCATATGTGAAATACAGCAGCAGAGAGAGAGGGGGGAGGATGAGACGGAGGAAGGCAGAGAAAGGGTGAGAGAGAGAAACAGAGGGGATAAGACAATGTGAGAGTGAGATGGAGACGAAGAGGAGGAGGTGGGCTGCCATCTTGGAACTGTCATCTCGTTCTACTCCCCATCCTGTCCATCTTCTACAAATCATACCATCCTTCCACTTAAAGTCCCAGCCCTGTGTGTGTGCGTGTGTGTATGCATGCCAGTGTGTGTGGGCCAGTGTGCGTGTGTGTGTGCCAGTGTGTGTAATAGCCATTTAATTAGACCCTGATTGTCTTAATTAGTGTGGAAACACCAGACCTCTCACTCTCTAGGGCCTCTCTTTTCTCACGCCCCCCCCTCCCTCCCCCTCCCTCCCTCTCTCTCCACCTCCCTCCCTCTCCCCCTCCCTCCCTTCTCCACATAACCTCTAGAGACTCATTATGTTCGGTTTCCTCCTGATGGAGAGGAGAAAGGAGGAGCGAGGAAGATAGGCGAGGAGAGTAAAGGATAGGAAAGAGAGAAGACAAGAGGAGAGGATAGTAAGGAGAGAAAAGAGAAGGAGATTGTGGGAGTGTGTGTGGATGGTGGCTGGTTTAAGCAGCCTCACCTGGCCCGAGTCAGACAGACTGGACTCTGGGGCTGGGTGGGGCTGCACACCTGTTGCACAATGAGCAATCAGTGTGCACAGGTTAAACCAGCCATCACCACACACACTCAGGGAGAGCTCTCCTACATGGCAGCATGGAGCACCATCTGCATGTACCATTATATGCAACCATTACAATAAACCGGTCTTTCAACATCACCACCCTGTGTCCATTGGTCTGGAGGAGCCCGAGGAAAGTCACCTAGGTGGAGTGGGAAAAGCCACCTAGGTGGCGTGTAGTAGTGGTCATTGCTACACTGGCGCCCAATGTGGGGCCTCTCCAGACCGCGTTGGACACAGGAAGGCTGTCCAGGGGCGCACTGGGTCCAGCAGCCACGACGGACAGCCTTCTCCCAACACCATCCCTTTCCCCAACGGCGCGGTGGATCCCGGCGGAGGCAGCTCAGCAACGGCCATGGGCAACCGTCTGCGGCTAGCCGCCCCAGCATCCAGCCAGCGCCGCAGCCCAACCAACTCCTCTGCCAGCCCGTCCAGACAGCCCTGGAACCGCCAAGTCCGCCGACACCTCCGCCAATCAAGGCAGCAGGTGTGTGTGGATGGTGGCTGGTTTAAGCAGCCTCACCTGGCCCGAGTCAGACTGATTGGACTCTGGGAGTCCAACTGAGGGGAGGAGGGTAGAATTGAAGACGGGAGAGAGAAATAACAAGAGGTGGAGAACAGGGACCATATAGCCTTGTGGTTAGGGTGTTAGACTCACAGCAAGAAGGCTATGGGTTTGATCCCCAATGTCTGCTGTCTGCCTGTAGACATGAGCAAGAGGATAACCTAAAGACGTGCACAGGGATGTAAATTCACCCTGAGTTCGTAGCCTAATGCCACTACATCCGTCACTCAGTGGAGGATGAGACACTCGGCTTCACTCCAATGGGCAGCTCTGTGCCCAAAGGCCTGCAACAAGTTTTATAATAATTGAAAACTATATATATATATATATATATATATATATAAACAACAAACGTTTGAATCTCCAACTTTTAACTAATGAAGCCTTTTAGGATACGCCGTAGATTCGAGAAGCAAGTCTATGGTTCCCCCTAGTGTTCAAACAAGTGGACTACATCTGTGTGTGCATTAGTGAGTGAAAGATAGAGACAATATAGTTCTCTCAAACATTTATTCTGCAGATTATTTGTTCTTGAACAGTTCTCTCACACACACACACACACACACACACACACACACACACACACACACACACACACACACACACACACACACACACACACACACACACACACACACACACACACACACACACACACACACACACGACAGCGGTGGTAAGTGTGGTTGACCCCCACCTGGACACAACGCTCTTATTTTGAAAGAGATGAACTGAGTGATTGTAAAATGTTGTTAAGCCTCTGGACACTGAGGAAGTCTTCCTAGAAGATACGGCACAGATCCAACGCTAGGTTTGGTCAGAAGGACTCGCTCGACCGCAATCAGCTTCTGCCTTGAAATACATTGTGATTGGCTGAACCTGCTGTCAATCTCTATGATGAGCTCCACCCAGAATAGATAAAAACATCATAAAATAGTGGACCAGATTTCCCTTTCACGCGCCCGCACACAGGCAACCACACTGCTCCGTATGGAATGAAAAGTGATAATTCATACACGGTTCCTCATTGGTCAGTTTGAATCCCGTTGGTCGTGGTTCACGAGCACACAACACACTCCTACTCCCCATGGAAGTCAGTGATGTGTGCGGCGGCGCCAGGCACACACGGCGGCCCGACAGGAAGCTGAAGTTTTAAACACCCCTGCCCGGGACCCCTGTCGGAGGACACGCTCTGAGAGGGGGCGGGGCTTAACGAAGGGGAGGCGGAGCTCTCTCGGTCTGGGCGGAGCTTAGCGGTCGAGGTGTTAACGACCCCGTTAACGGCCGGTGATGTCACAGCAGGGGCCGGGGCTTCAGAAGAGGAAGTCAGAGCGGGGCTGTTGGACGAACAAACAGGAAGTGATCCGGTCTGATCGGCTGCCGATTCCTGTTTGTGGGCTGTCTCATTGAACGGCAGAGTCCACTCAAGGAGGCGTGGCCTGTCGAGCTGGCACGACAAAGTGGGTGGGTGTGTCCAGTCAGGTTGTCGGTGGTCACTAAGGGGGCGGGGCTTGTAGAAGGGGCGTGTTGGTGAGACGGGGCGGCTCCATTCCAGCAGGCATGTCTCGCGGAGTGGGTGGTTCCATTTGAGGGGGCGTTTCCCATCGGAGGGGCGTGTCTCTGGGAAGGGGCCTGGATCATATAGTGGCCGCGTCTCATCTGGGGCAGGTTTTTCATTAGGGGGGCGTGTCTCAGAAGTGTGTGGAAGATCTGCAGGGGGGGGCGGAGGGAGGGCTGTGAGGTCACTACCCGTCTCGACCTTCTCCAGAGTCCTCCCCCTCCTTTTTGTCTTGGTCCCGGGCCAGGGCAGGGGCGTGTGTGAGTTCTGGCCCCGCCCCCCAGGGTTCAGTTGGGCGATCTCGTCCAGGATAGTTGCTAGGAGATAGCTTTCGTCTCCATCTCCGTCGCTCACCCCTCCCTCCTTCCTCTCCTCCCCCAGCTCATCGGCGGCGTCATCATCGTCATCGCTGATATCAACCGCCAGCACATCCGAGGTCTTTGATTGGTTGTTGGGCTCCGTGTCTGACCAATCTGATCCTCTAGCCAGGATGTTGACAGGAAGCTCGCCGGTGTTGGCTCCAAGGCCGCCGCCCACTCCGCCGGGCTCCACCAACCGCAGAGTGGGGAGGTCGCAGACGGAGAAGTCTATTGGCTGACGGACGACGAGGTCGGAGAACACGGGGAGGCGGTCGCCGTGGCGTCCGTCGTCGGGACTACTTTGGCTGTCGATGGTGATGACCACAGGAGAGCTGAGACAAAGAAAACACCCCATTATGACAGACCCTACATGGTTCTCATCCTGTCTGTCTTTCTTGAGATACAAAACACCTCCACCCATTATGACAGACCGTAGGTTCTGCTTCTCTGTCCCTCCACTTCCTCCCATCCCTCTCCCTACCTCTTTCTCTGCCTGTTGTCACAAACACGTCCCCATGGTGAGGATGTCATCAGAGTGCGCCCCGCCCTACCTGCTGTGTTGAAGCTTCCTGTGGTGGCGTCTCTTCTTCCGTCGCTTGTTCCCAGAGGGGTTAGAGGAGCCCAACTTCCCCTCGTAGATGATCTCCACGCTGGGGCTGCGATGGCCACCGTCTCCCCCACTACTGCTGCTACTGCTGCTGCTGCTGGGGAGCAGAGAGGAGGTACAGTAACATCACCTGGGGGTCCTGTACAGTAACATCACCTGGGGCTCCTGTACAGTAACATCACCTGGGGGTCCTGTACAGTAACATCACCTGGGGCTCCTGTACAGTAACATCACCTGGGGGTCCTGTACAGTAACATCACCTGGGGCTCCTGTACAGTAACATCACCTGGGGCTCCTGTACAGTAACATCACCTGGGGGTCCTGTACAGTAACATCACCTGGGGGTCCTGTACAGTAACATCACCTGGGGGTCCTGTACAGTAACATCACCTGGGGCTCCTGTACAGTAACATCACCTGGGGGTCCTGTACAGTAACATCACCTGGGGGTCCTGTACAGTAACATCACCTGGGGGTCCTGTACAGTAACATCACCTGGGGGTCCTGTACAGTAACATCACCTGGGGGTCCTGTACAGTAACATCACCTGGGGGTCCTGTACAGTAACATCACCTGGGGGTCCTGTACAGTAACTGTTCCTGGTCAAAATCTATATTGCTGGTCAGAGCTGCAGGTATATTATTATTAGGGCTGGACAATATGGCCACAAGTGTGTTTTTATGTTCATCGAGGTCTAAACTTATCCATATATCCATTTATATATATATATATATATATATGTAACAATAATAATAATAATGCTCAGTTGACAGTTTTAAGAGTATTCTCCTTAGGACAGAACCCTAGAAACCAGAAGGTTAATTATGGTTTCTATGCTCTCCAGTCAGCTGGTGAGCGGGAGTGGGAGCGGCTGGAAACACGCCTCAACCACATGCTTTTTTGTAGGTAGAGGAAAACGGACTCACAATTAACCGTACAGAAAATAAATCTCATGCATTTATCCTCGTTACCATGGAAGATTGAATCGTTTAAATTTCGAGATCATTTTAACGCCCAGGCCTAATCATCATCATTATGAAATCAACGTTATTAGTATTATTATTCTTAAGATGCATCCTCAGAGGGGTCTTACCTCTGGTCTTCACAAACGCTATTGTGCTTGTGTGCGTCCCTTCTCCTCTCCCTCTCTCTCCTCCTTCCCCTCTTCTGTCCTCCTCCTCCTCCTCCTTTCTCCATGTGTGCGTCTCCACGGCAACCCGAGCCAGGTCTCCAGGTGGGGTCCTCGTCCTCGTCCAGGTGTCGGCTCTTGTACTTCCTCTTGCCCCCGGGCTTGTCGCTGTGGCGCTGGGGGGGACAGGGGGAGGAAGAGGAGGGGGGCGTGGGGCGGCGGGAGGTAGGGGACTCCCGGGGGGAGGCGGCGGGGCTGGAGGGCGAGCGGGGTCGAGAGCTGCTGGAGGAGCGGGAACGAGGGTAGCCCAGTCCAGAATATATGGCGGAATAGAGCGAGCAGCGCTCTCTCTCTCCGCTCATCCTCCTCCTCCTCCTCCTCTTCCTCCTCCTCCCTCCCTCACAGCCACCAGAGGAGTGTGGGAGGAGCCTGCTCTCCCTCTCCTGCGGGCAGGGCGAGCCCGAGCTGCAGGACCATGCGTGTGGGAGGGGCCCGGGGCCGGCGGGACGGGTGTGTCTCTCCGTGCTCGAGGAGGAGGGGGGCGTGGACAGGGAGAGGAAAAGGGCGGGGAGCGGGGGAAGCACCTCCTCCTCCTTGGGGTTCTCCTGCTGCTCCTCCTGCTGCTCCTCCTCTGTGTCGGAGGAGAGCTGGACCAGCTCGGGCGTGCGCTCGGCCATGGGCTTCACGTAGCCCACGATCAGACACTCCTCCTCCCCGCCCCCCCCCGCCGGCGGGGCCGGCCGGCGCGCCTCGGGGGCGGGGGGGGGCGGGGTGGGCTCGGGGGGGGCGGGCTCGGCCGTAGAGTAGGAGGGGCCGGGGGTGTCCTCGTCCCACGTGGCCAGGCTGAGCAGGCTCCCCGTCCGGTCCGCCGGCTCCTCCCCCTCCGAGATGGCGATGACGGAGCTGTGGGCGGAGCTGCTGAGCCGGTTGGCCGGGGAGGAGGTGGGGGCGGGGCCAAGGGGCTCGTAGACGGCCTGGGCGTCGTAGCGCTCCATGCTGAGGGCCGAGCGAGCGAAGCCGGCCAACTCGTGCAGGAAGTGCTGGGTGCGGGCCAACAGGAAGGGGCGGAGCTCGTCCTCCAGGCCGGGCGCGCGCTCCAGGCCGTGGCGCGTGACGCGCGAGGTGATGATGCGCTGGACGATGTCCACCAGGGAGCCGTGGGCGCCGTACAGCACCGTCAGCTCCCGCCGCAGCCAGGGCCGCAGCCGCGCCAGCCGCGCCGGGCTCCTGGCGAAGCCCTCCGCCGACACGTCCTGCCGCGGCGGCCCCTGGTCGCCCAGGAGGGCGCGCACGCCGCTGCGGTACAGCGCCCGGCGGAACGCCAGCATCTCCCGCTCCCGCAGGCGGCGCGGCGCCCCGCCCCCGTGCTGCACGCGCCGCCGCGCCGCCAGGCGGCTCATCAGGTGGCGGGCGGCGCGGTCGCCGGGGCCCACCGCGCCGAGACCGGCCAGCCCTTCAAACAGAACCCCCCGGTCCCCCGGCTCCTCCCTGGCCCGCGGCGGGGAGTCTGGGGAGGAAGGTTCCGGCCAGGGGAGGGGAGGCGCGGGCGGAAGGAGACCCGACTGCTCCTCTGTCCGTCTCTCTCGGGCCCGACTCCCCGCGCCCCTCCCTCCTCCTCCGACTCCCCCTCTCTCCCTCCTCCTGGCCCCACCCCCGCCAGACTCCAGCTCCCCCCTCCTCCTCCTCCTCCTCCTCATCCTCTGCGGCGGCTCCTCCTCCTCCTCCTCCTCGCCGCCGGCCGCCGCCGCCGCCGCGGCAAAGGCGGTCACCATGGCGACGGTGGCGGCCAGGCTGCCGTTGCTGGGCGGCGGGGGCCTCAGGGTGTACTCCTTGAAGTCGTCGTGGGAGCGGACCGAGTGCAGGATGGAGGTGAAGGCCTGCTTGCAGAGGGGGCACTCGGCCTTGTTGTGGGACCACTCCTGGATGCAGGGGAAGCAGAAGCGGTGCAGGCAGCGGTCCAGGTACGCCAGGTTGTTGAAGCGGTCCAGGCAGATCGGACACTTGGAGTCCGGGGACGCCTCCTCGTCCCCCGACGGCGCGGGGGGGGAGGGGGGCGTCTTACCGCTGCTCCCCTGGACGCCGCCGCCTCCTCCTCCTGCTGCTCCTCCCACCTCCACCTCCCGTTCCCCGGTCGCTGCCCCGCTCTCTCGCCGACGCACACGCAGCTTCATCTTGGTGGGCGCCATCACCTGCACAAAAAGACACACATATCTAACACACCCAGACAGTATACACACAAATGTAACGCACCCATAGACAGTACACATATCTCAGTTACACCCCTAGTACACACACATCTAACAGTTACACCCCTAGTACACACATATCTCACAGTTACACCCCTAGTACACACACATCTAACAGTTACACCCCTAGTACACACATATCTCACAGTTACACCCCTAGCACACACCTCAGTTACACCCCTAGTACACACATCTCACACACCCATAGAACGATACACACATATCTAAATGCACCCATCGACAGATACACACATATATAACGCACCCAGACAGTGTACACATATCTAACGCACCCATAGACCGATATACACTTATCTAGAAAACCTACAGACAGATACACAAATATCTAACACACCCATAGACAGATACACACATATATAACGCACCCTAAGCCCCCTCCTCTACTCCCTGGACACCCATGACTGCGTGGCCACACACAGCTCCAACGCGGTGATCAAGTTTGCCGATGACACGACAGTGATCGGCCTGATCACCGACGGCGACGAGGCGGCCTATAGGAGTGAAGTCGACCGCCTGTCTCAGTACAGCCAGGACAACAACCTCGCTATCAACGCCGACAAGACCAAGGAGCTGGTGGTGGACTTCAGGAGGAAGAGACTGGTACATGACCCCATCACCATCAATGGGTCTGCTGTGGAGAGGGTAAACAGCATCAAGTTCCTGGGGGTCCACATCACCAACGACCTCACCTGGGACGAGCACACCAACCAGGTGGTGGAAAAAGCACAACGTCACCTATTTCATCTTAGGCGGCTGAAAATGTTCGGCTTGGGGCCCAAGATCCTGGGGGCCTTCTTCAGAGGCACAACGGAGAGCATCTTAGTGCAATAGAGAACGTGACGTGCACCTACATCACCAAGACAAATTCCTTGTATGTTTAAAAAGCATACTTGGCAATAAAGCTTTTCTGATTCTGATTCTGATCTTGACGGGATGCATCACTGGTACGGGAACTGCACTGCCCAAAGCCGCAAAGCGTTGCAAAGGGTAGTGTGGACAGCTGAAAGGATCAGCGGATGTGAGCTTCCCTCCATCCAGGACACCTACAAGGCCCCGTGTGTCAAGAAGGCCCTCAGAATCATTAGGGACCACAGCCACCCCAATCAGAAAGTGTTTGAGCTACTGCCGTCGGGGAAGCGGTACCGAAGCCTCGGGGCCAAAACCCAGAGGATGACGAACAGTTTTTTCCCCCAAACAGCCAGGCTCCTGGAAAAATCCATTACCCCCAAGCCAACCCCACGCACACTACAACAACCGATTATTTGCATTATATTCTGTATTTTGCACAGCATTTTATTTATTTATTTGTTGCACTACCACCGTGGCTGGTACCACTACCACTTGAACCCTTGTATTGATGTTGCTACTAACTATTATTTATTATTACTTACTGTTATTGATCTTGTATTGATGCTGCTATGTGACTGTTGAGGATCCAAACCTAAGAATTTTACTCTCGCGTACTTGTACGTTAAGATGTAATAAAAGCAACTCAAATTCTGATTCACCCATAGACAGATACACATATAAAACACACCCATAGACAGATACATGCATATATAACACACCCATAGAGAGATACACACATATCTAGCAACATTGTAGACACAAACACACATATACACACACATCTCTAACATAGGTAGAATATAAATATATAATATAAAGTCGATCTAGCACAGCCCTACACACACATCCAACACCCCTTTAGTCTCATGGTACTTAATAAATGCTGTTACTGTGCCACATTAGAAAGCTGCTTTGGGTTGATTACTTGTAGCTACTTTTATCAGACAGTTTCCATTTTAACACGGCGGATATCCTTCAGAGGCACACACACTGCTTATCGTTACCTGCCTGAATCGGCGGAGACAACCATGGCAGTATCGAGTTTTTAAATCGACTAATCGTTTTTCCTTCCGATTTCTACAGGGTTCTTTTAATAACTCGAAATGCTGATCATAGAATTCATAGAATGAGAACTCCTTCCAATCATCACAAAGCAAATAGGTGGTTTGAACACTGTGCACTATTCAAGGGAAAACACATTAGAAGCTATTGTGGGTGACGGATCACCAGAAAAGTTAAAACAATATATATCATTATTAATCGCCATCGAAGATTAATTATGATCAACTGCTATTTTCAGTCTCCCTCCACTGACTACCAGCATCGCCGCCGTATTCCTTGTTTGAATTCACCGACTGCCTGTCGCCAGCGCTCTGGGGAGACGCAGCACCACATGTGGAAGTGGCCCAAATCAGAATCGAAAAGATCCGATTTAATGTGATTTGTGCTGTCGGATCGGAGTCACATATCAGCAAATAAATGGGGTTTGGGAGACGTTTGCTTGAAGTGTGACCGATGCCGAATGGTCCTAAAGGCAGGATCGGGGTTCAAACACCCTCACCCCCAGACTGTCTTTTCCATGTTATTACACATCACACACACACACACGTACTTGTTACCAGTCTGGGTCAACAACACACCCCATTACCAGTCTTGGTCAATCACACACATCAGGTCTATTCTCTGTACATCCATGCTGTCTTGACCGGTCCAAGGTTTCTAAGACTGAGCTCGGTGGACGGGTATCAAGAGGAAAACAACCGGCACACTTCTGATAACAGAGCCGGTGTGTCGCTGGTTCCCTGGTCCGAAAACCGGACTAGTACCCGATGACATCGACATCCCCACTAAACGGAGCAACACGTCGATGATCGTAAAGCTCGGATGTGAGACAACACAGAGTAGCATCAGGATAATACAGTGTAGTAGCATCAGGAGTGCTAACAGCATTAGCTTCCTCCAACGTACCTTCCTATCGTCTCTCTGGGTCTCTCATGCGTCTTCCTCCTCAGGGATATGGATTATTAATACTACGGATTATTATTAATATGAGCAACACTCCCCGGGAGGTGGATTTATGGGCCGTCGACGACTCCTGGGTGTTCATGGGCTAGAAATGACAGTAAATAGGGTCAACTTTTTACTCGGTGTGCTTTGGAACTAGCTGGGAGCGACTGGGAGCCGCCGCAGTGCATGCTGGGATGTGCAGTGCATGCTGGGATACGCCGTGCATGCTGGGATACTGGGACTCCATTGTGTGTTTAGCCCTCGCTCCCGAAGAACCACACGGCGGGACTCAGCACTGTCTACAGCGGCTTGGAGGAACAAAACCAGCATTATATAATCATCATACCGTCTTTATAATACTGGATGAAAATGGATGACTTGATTTAAATCATGATATTGGCGTGCACTGATTTTAATAGAAAGAGTTTCAATACGAGAATTTGAGGTGAAATAGATAAAATATGAAATAGTATGTATCAGTGTATGTAACCAGGAGTCCGCCAGAGGGCGACACTACACCAACACCAGCAACACGATTTTTCTCGCATTACTTCATCATCCCGGAGCTGTACTTCCATAGTTTAATGACAAAATCCATGGTTTCTCTGCCATTCGGTGGTCGAATGAGTAAACCATTGAGCTAGTTTGTGTGTTATTAATTTAAGAGTCATGATTCTAAGCAGCAGATCTCTAGAGAGAGTCTTCTCTTTTGTAAGCATCACCTAGCGTCCGTTTGTGTTTGTCTGCGACTGGACCAGTAGCCTTAACACGAGTTAATGCTACTGTTGCTGCTCGTGAAACTAAATGTTGTGATGTGAATCATCTTATCTTCGTGTCGTTACTGCTTGGGGTCGTTAAACCCTCCAATCTAACACTTAGTATGAAGCTGAGCTAACGTGGACTATTATGGTGTGGATTATTATGGTGTGGGAAGAACGAGTTGTGTCGCCTGGAAACCCTCTTGCATGCTCGTGTGTATTATAGTGGATATAAGTGGTAATCAGTGTGTCGTGTCCGGTCCCAGGTCCTGCTGGCCGTGGTGGTCTTGTCCTGGTCCTATGTGATCTACGCTAGCCGAGTAGCTGCCCGCTGGCAGCTGGAGAGCCGCGACCAGGTCTCCCTGTAACCGGTGACGGGTCCGGCGCACCCCGCCGATACGGTGGGTCTCGTAGCTTTATAGAGAACTTTAACATATACTATGTCTCTAAGTTGTCCAGGTTAGACCGCACTGTTACGGCCTTACATGTAGAATTACATGCTCTCTCTCTCTCTCTCTCTCTCTCTCTCTCTCTCTCTCTCTCTCTCTCTCTCTCTCTCTCTCTCTCTCTCTCTCTCTCTCTCTCTCTCTCTCTCTCTCTCTCTCTCTCTCTCTCTCAGATCCGGAAGATTCTGGGTGTGGGACGACCTCTGGATGATCCCTGGGCCTGGTCAGAACCTTCCAGGACATCATCCTCCTGGAAGGAGTTCTCCGCTCCAAACCCTGCTGACCACTTTGTGAAGTCAAGAAAAACACTTTCATAAACGTGTATTTATTTATTTATTATATTGACTTTTGTACAGTTATTAACTGAACGAACACAATAAATAAAGGGTGAAGTGAGCGTCTGTGCTTCATGACCGAATCGTTTTTAGTTTGGATGAAGTCCGGGTCAGGCCAGAGGTCGTTCTGAGCTCAGGTCCAGATTCTCAAGCCTAGTTCAAAGATGCTCGTCTCCATGACGACTGCATCCAAAGACCTGAGGAACTAGTGGGGACCAGGTGAAACTTAGATCTATTACTTGACCACTGTGTGTGTGTGTGTGTGTGTGTGTGTGTGTGTGTGTGTGTGTGTGTGTGTGTGTGTGTGTGTGTGTGTGTGTGTGTGTGTGTGTGTGTGTGTGGTTGACGGATGTTTACACACAGTTAATTAGAACTGCTTTGATGTGTGGACATGTGTCTGTCCTCCTCTCATATGTAAATCCTCCTAATAGAATGAGTAAAGCAGATGAGAGGGAAACATCTTTTGTTGCTCTGTACTGTGAACACGCATTTCATTAGGCAAAACACTCGCTCTCTCCTCTCTCATTCACAAAGACACATCCCTCTATCAGCAGCACATTGTCATCACAGTACACAACCACCTACTCACAACAGTGTGTGTGTGAGAGAGAGAGAGAGAGAGAGAGAGAGAGAGAGAGAGAGAGAGAGAGAGAGAGAGAGAGAGAGAGAGAGAGAGAGAGAGAGAGAGAGAGAGAGAGAGAGAGAGAGAGAGAGAGAGAGAGAGAGAGAGAGAGAGAGAGAGAGAGAGTGTGTGTTGACTCATCTGCATGAGTGGAATGAATTCAATCACAGATGCAGATGGCAGCTCTCTTAGATTCACTCTCACACACACACACACACACACACACACACACACACACACACACACACACACACACACACACACACACACACACACACACACACACACACACACATTGTACTTTGCGGTATCACATTAAGAATTTAAGTCGATGGATCTATTACAATGAGTTGATCGTTCATAAGCTTGAATGTTCAACTGAAATGTCTTACATTGAACTGTAGTTTATTTGTTTTAATTAAATCTTTAAATGAAATGTCGAATATTGAACGGATGTTTATTGATCTATATTTAATATTTTAATGAAAGGTCTAATATTGAATGGTACTTTATTGATCTATATTGAATGTTTTAATTAAATGTATAATATTGAACGGTACTTTATTGATCTATACTTAGACGTGCGTGTTTGCTAACTGTGGTGCACTCTACTTTGTTTCATGTAGTAAATATTAATGGACAAGAACACTCCTCACACCTCTTTAAAACCTTCTCCTCCTCTCTTCTCCTCCTCCCCTCCACCTAAATCTTTCTCCTCCTCTAACCTCTATTCCTTTCTTATTCCACTCTCTCCTTTCTGTCCTGTTTCTGTTCCTACTCTCTCCCTCCTCCTCTCTCCACCTAACCCTCTCCTCCTCCTCTCTCCACCTAACCCTCTCCTCCTCTCTCCACCTAACCCTCTCCTCCTCTCTCCACCTAACCCTCTCCTCCTCATCTCTCCACCTAACCCTCTCCTCCTCTCTCCACCTAACCCTCTCCTCCTCATCTCTCCACCTAACCCTCTCCTCCTCTCCACCTAACCCTCTGCTCGTCTCCTCCTCTCCACCTAACCCTCTCCTTGTCTCGTCTCCTCTCCACCTAACCCTCTCCTCGTCTCCTCCTCTCCACCTAACCCTCTCCACCTAACCCTCTCCTCGTCTCCTCCTCTCCACCTAACCCTCTCCTCGTCTCCTCCTCTCCTCCTCTCCACCTAACCCTCTCCTCGTCTCCTCCTCTCCACCTAACCCTCTGCTGTCTTCCTCTCTCTTCTCATGTTGGACAGGTTTCTCAGACCATCTGTCTGACCACATCCCCCTCTTCTTCTCTCTTCCCCCTCTCCTTCAGTCTTTATTTAATCTCCCCTCCCCTCTTTCCTCTTCACCCATATTCCCAGAATATTTGTCTCCTCTCCTCTCCCCTCCCTCCTCTCCTGTCGGCTCCCCTTTTCACCTCTTCTCTCTTCTCCTCCCCTTCTGCTCTCCTCTCCTCTCCTCCCCCTCTCTTCTCCTCTCCTCCCCCTCTCTTCTCCTCTCCTCTCCTCTCCTCTCCTCCCCCTCTCTTCTATTCTCCTCTCTTCCTCTCCTCCCCTCTCCTCTCTTCCTCTCCTCCTCCTCTCCTCTCTTCCTCTCCTCCCCCTCTCTTCCTCTCCTCCCCCTCTCTTCTCCTCTCCTCTCCTTCCTCTCCCCTCCAGACCAGCAGGATATTCTCAGGATAGATATCCTGCTGTCTTGAGTTGCTGAGAAAATACATGTATTACCTTAAGCGGTTTTACATCCACCTCACCATGACAGACCATGGGGTCGGCTGCTGACACACACAATACACTAATACTGATAATCTCCATCAACACATCCACATCACGGATGGCATGTGGTTATACAAGTCTGACATCATAACACCTCTATGATCTGATTGGTTATTGCCTGCCTACTGTGATGGATGGATAAATGACTCCAACATGTTCAAACTGATACTTACTTGTTCTAGCTGGTTCTAACAGTATCCAACAGGTTCAAATTTGTTGTAACCTGTTGTTACTTGTTCTATCTGGCTGTAACTTGTTCTAACTGGTTATTAACGGTTGTACCTGGTTCTAACTGATTATAACAACAAGATTTTGTATGTACATTTAGTTACATAAGCAATAGTCTATTTCAAGTGACTTGCCTGCAGGCTACCAGCTAACCCCTAAACGTATTTACATTGACTCGCAACCACTACCTTTGTGTCAGTCTGTGCATCCCTAGGAGGTAACGGGAAGTATGTGGTTGGATTCAGAGTGAAAACTCTTGTTCTGGATCTAGTTCACCTTGAGCGTTCTTTAAAGAGCGGCGTCTTCTTACGTCTCCCATGTCGGATCAACGGGCGCACCAGACAATCTAGTGGTTTCTGCAGAGAGCCACGCAGCCCCGAGCGATGACACCACCGAGGACGGGGGACGGGGGACGGGGGACAGGGGACGGGGGACAACGGGGGACGGGGGACAACGGGGGACAGGGGGACGGGGGACGGGGGGCAGGGGGACGGGGGACAGGGGGAAGGGGGACGGGGGATGGGGGACGGGGGGACGGGGGACAGGGGGACGGGGGATGGGGGACGGGGGGACGGGGGACAGGGGGACGGGGGACGGGGGGGCAGGGGGACGGGGGACAGGGGGACAGGGGGACGGGGGACAGGGGGACAGGGGGACGGGGGGGACGGGGGGGGACGGGGGACGGGGGGACGGGGGGGACGGGGGGGACGGGGGACGGGGGGACGAGGGATGGGGGGGTCACTCTGGATTGAGCAGGAGGTCCCCGTTCACGCTGCCCGGGATGGAGCCAAGCAGGTCTCTCTCGCTCTCCATATCCATGGGTCCTGGCTTGGCAGGGCCGGGGTTGTCAGGGGCGACGGTCTTGTAGCGCAGGTCCCCTTGTTTCCCCTCCAGCCAATAGGTGACCATGTCTCCCTTACCCTGACAGACAGACAAGCAGGGGGATAGACAGGCAGGCAGTGAGACAGACAGAAAACCAGACAGGCAGACTGACAGGTAGAGAGACAGACAGAGTGACAGACAGGCAAACAGGCAGAGAGACAGACACAGAGACAGACAGGCAGAGAGACAAAGAGACAGATAGGCAGAGAGATGGACAGGCGGAGAGACAGACAGGCAGTCAGACAGACAGCCAGAGAGACAGAGAGAGACAGACAGGCAGTCAGACAGACAGCCAGAGAGACAGAGAGAGACAGACAGACAGACAAGCAGAGAGACAGACAGAGAGACAGACAGAGAGACAGACAGGCAGACATATAGGCAGACAGTCAGGCAGACAGAGAGACTCCCAGTCAGTCTCCCAGTATAACCAGTGTAAAGTGTGGGACATGGAAGTGAATAAGCTGTGCTGAGTGGTGAACAGACCTTGACCTGCTGAACTCCTCTACAACGCAGGACGTAGCCTCCAACCTCCTCCAGCAGGAAGAACACACTGGAGCTGCACTGCACCTTCAGAGCTGCACACGCTTAGCATTAGCATCTCATACAGCCATCCAAACCCATCATATCACTTCCTTAGCATTATAATCTCATACAGCCATCCAAACCCATGATATCACTTCCTTAGCATTAGCAGCTGACTCTTTTAACTCTCTATAACCATTGCCATCATGCTATGACGTTGTTTCTGAGCTTCCCTAGCGTAGCTTTACCTTCGCTGGTGGACTCCATCCTGGAGGCGGTGTTGACGGTGTCTCCAAACAGACAGTAGCGCGGCATCTTCGTCCCCACCACTCCTGCTACTACTGGTCCTATAGATAGATATATACATATATATGTATATATATATATATATAGTTAGAAATATAGCTAGAAATAGATATAGGTGTATATATATACGTGTGTGTATGTGTGTGTGTGTGTGTATGTGTGTGTATGTGTGTGTGTGTATGTGTGTGTGTCTATGTGTGTGTGTGTGTGTGTGTATGTATATGTGTGTGTGTGTGTGTGTATGTGTGTGTGTATGTATGTGTGTGTGTCTATGTGTGTGTGTGTGTGTGTATGTATATGTGTCTATGTGTGTGTGTGTATGTATATGTGTGTGTGTGTGTGTGTGTGTGTGTGTGTGTGTGTGTGTGTGTGTGTGTGTGTGTACCAGCGTGGATCCCAGCTCGTATCTGAAGTTGTGTGTTGGGTTTATGAGGGATCCTGAAGGTTTTGCAGACGGACACCAGGTCCAGAGCCATGCTGGAGATCTCTGCAGCATGGAGGATCCCATTAGCACGGGGAACCCCAGACACCACCATGTCTGCAATACACATAACATTTATAACATATATAATATATATAATGTACCCCCAACACCACCATGTCTGCAATACATATAACATATATAACATATATAATGTATATAATGTACCCCCAACACCACCATGTCTGCAATACATATAACATATATAACATATATAATGTATATAATGTATATAATGTACCCCGGACACCACCATGTCCACAATATAATGTGTATAATGTATTGATGAAGAAAAACGTCTTTTTAGGACACTTCTTGACAGCAAAATATTTGATTGAATTTTAGAGCATGATCATGGGAAGATGCAGGCAGCAAAGCTACCAAGCATGCATTCAATGAGACAATGGGTGCACATGTGATTTATATAATATATAAGGTATATTGTATAATATAAAAGGCATATTATATAATATATAAGGTATATTATATCATATAAAAGGCATATTATATAATATATAAGGTATATTATATCATATAAAAGGCATATTATATAATATATATCAAAGGTATATTATTTAATGTATATAAGGGATATTACATAAACTGTTTGAACTTACAGGCATCTCCGATGGTCTCCACCTTATAGACGTCATAGTTGTCGATGATGTCATCGAAGGTGGTGTAGAGATTGTTGAGAAGGTCCACCACCTGGTAGGGGGTGCTGGAGCTAGACAGCTGGGTGAAGCCTACGATGTCACTGCAGAGAGACAGACAGCTGGGTGAACCCACGATGTCACTACAGAGAGACAGACAGCTGGGTGAACCCATGATGTCACTACAGAGAGACAGACAGCTGGGTGAACCCATGATGTCACTACAGAGAGACAGACAGCTGGGTGAACCCACGATGTCACTACAGAGAGACAGACAGCTGGGTGAACCCATGATGTCACTACAGAGAGACAGACAGCTGGGTGAACCCATGATGTCACTACAGAGAGACAGACAGCTACTAAAGTAGCTCGGGGCCTTAGAAGTCAGACAGCTAAATCTCTGGGCCTTAGAAGACAGACAGGTACCTAAAGTAGACAGACAGGTACCTAAAGAAGACAGACAGGTACCTAAAGTAGACAGACAGGTACCTAAAGAAGACAGACAGGTACCTAAAGTGGACAGACAGGTACCTAAAGTAGACAGACAGGTACCTAAAGAAGACAGACAGGTACCTAAAGTAGACAGACAGGTACCTAAAGAAGACAGTAGCACTAACGTAGCTCTGGGCCTGAGAAGGTTTTCCCTGGCGGAGGTCATCAGCTACCTGCTTAGGAAGCATACCTGCAAGATACAATAAGATATATCAAATATATAAATATACTATTCATATATACATATAGAAATAGATACTAAATAAATACAACCACCATACTATATCACATATATACTACATACATACTGTATACCATATAGAAATATACAACTCAATAAATATCCAGCATATATATAATATCAATATTGAATATTAATCTATATGTAAAATATATTATGATAATTATTATGTATGTGTGCTTGCGTGTGCATGCGTATGTGTGTTTGTGCTGGTGGGTATACATGCGTGTGCGTGTGTCTGTGCATGTGTGTGTGTGTGTGTGTGTGTACTGTAGAGCAGTCTGTCTGTCTTCTGTTTCTCGTGCATGAGGTCCTGAGTTCTCTCTGCTACCAGAACCTCCAGGTGCCGGCTGTACTTCTCCATCTGACACACACACACACACACACACACACACACACACACACACACACACACACACACACACACACACACACACACACACACACACACACACACACACACACACACACACACACACACACACACACACACAGGTGGAGGCTCAGGGGTCAGGGGGTCAAGGGTTAAGGGTTATGGGTTAGGCTGTGGGTACCACAACGTCACTGTGATGTGTGGGCGGTTCTTAGGCAGGGTGAGACGGGACGTTATTCATGTGTGATGGTTAAGGGTTAAGGGTTGTGGGTTATGGTTAAGGGTTGTGGTTAAGGGTTAAGAGTTATCGTTAAGGGTTGTGGTTAAGGGGTAAGGGTTATGGTTAAAGGTTAAGGGTTATGGTTAAGGGTTTAGAGTCATGGTTAAGGGTTGTGGTTAAGGGTAAAGGGTTAACGGTTGGGGGTTATAGCTAAAGGGTTAAGGGTTGTGATAAAGGGTTCAAGGTTAGGGGTTTAAGGTGAAGTACCAGGTTCATCATCATATCCACAGGGCTGACTTTGTCAGGGTTTATTCGGTTCACAAACTTCCTGATCTGCTCGAAGGTCGGTCGGTGGGCGGGGTTAGCGGTGCGACATCGGCGAATCAGCTGCGGAGACACACACACACACACACACACACACACACACACATCAAGAGCACATAGGTGGAAATATAAGACAACACACACATACACCTAACACGATAAATAGGTGGAGGAAATAGGACAATACAAACAAACACCAACACACACACACACATCAACAGGACAGTTTAGGTGGAGGAGACAAGACCACACACACATCAACAGGACAGTTTAGGTGGAGGAGACAAGACCACACACACATCAACAGGACAGTATAGGTGGAGGAGACAAGACCACACACACATCAACAGGGCAGTATAGGTGGAGGAGACAAGACCACACACACATCAACAGGACAATATAGGTGGAGGAGACAAGACCACACACACATCAACAGGACAGTATAGGTGGAGGAGACAAGACCACACACACATCAACAGGACAGTATAGGTGGAGGAGACAAGACCACACACACATCAACAGGGTAATATAGGTGGAGGAAAGACAAGGCACCTCTACATAGTCAGCAGGGCACGGGCAGCAGTTGTCAGTCTTACTGGAGATGAGCTCTGGAAGAGGAGGACACCATGCACACTCCAGACTAGAGTCTTCTACCTGGAACAAATCAGCAAATCAGCAAATCAGAGGACTAGTTCACTCAATAAGCGACAGGACAGTTAGCCAATCAGAGGACTAGTTCACTCAATAAGCAACAGGACAGTTAGCCAATCAGAGGACTAGTTCACTCAATACGCAACAAGAGGACTAGTTCACTCAATAAGCGATAGGACAGTTAGCCAATCAGAGGACTAGTTCACTCAATAAGCGATAGGACAGTTAGCCAATCAGAGGACTAGTTCACTCAATACGCAACAGGACAGTTAGCCAATAAGAGGACTAGTTCACTCAATACGCAACAGGACAGTAAGCCAATCAGAAGAGCTTACCGGGACAGGGTCGCTGCGAGTGGCGATCTCCAGGAGAATTACAGAAAAACTGGAAACGCAGAGAGTTAGTTAAAGAGTGAAAGAGAGAGAGAGAGAGAGAGAGAGAGAGAGAGAGAGAGAGAGAGAGAGAGAGAGAGAGTCTGTGTGTGTGTGTGTGTGTGTGTGTGTGTGTGTGTGTGAAGCCAGTGAAGGCTCAGTATTAGTGTGTGTGCGCTACCTGAACACATCTCCGGCCAGTGAAGGCTCAGCGTCAGGGTCTTGACATTCAGGGGGCGTGTACACCTCCAGTAGTCTCTGCTGATAGGAAGAGAGAGGCTCCGCCTTGTCCTCCTTACGATAGGTCCTCAGCCCGTAGTCTGATTGGCCCACCCGCATGTCAATCAACAGATAAATAATCATTGTAAAGCATGCTTTGATTCAAATGTCTCAGTTGGAAATAAATACATGAATGAATAGAGAGTGGATTACAGACCTGAAATCTGATACCCTACAGTAGACTACAGTAAACGATATGAATGGACAGACCTGAGATCTGATACCCTACAGTAGACTACAGTAAACGATATGAATGGACAGACCTGGGATCTGATACCCTACAGTAGACTACAGTAAACGATATGAATGGACAGACCTGAGATCTTGCAGACCCAGCGGTCATCCAGGACACAGTTCTGGGAGCGCAGGCGAGAGTGACAGATCTTGTGCTGGTGCAGGTAGGACATCCCCCGCGCGATGTCCGCAGCAAAGGAGAACCTGGTGGGTCAAGGGTCAGAGGTCAAGTTCAGAGTTTAGACAAACCAAGACAACCATCAGTCAAACCTACCGTGTGTGTGTGTACCTGAATCCCCAGTTCAGAGGGATGTCATCGTTGAGTAGCACGTCACTCAGACTCCCTTTGGGGCAGTACTCTGTTACTATGGCAACGTTGGGTACCTCCACACATCCCCCGAAGAACTTACAAAGGTTAGGGTGGTCCAGCTCTCTGGAGAGAGAGAGAGAGAGAGAGAGAGAGAGAGAGAGAGAGAGAGAGAGAGAGAGCGAGAGAGAGCGAGAGAGAGAGAGAGAGAGAGAGAGAGAGAGAGAGAGAGAGAGAGAGAGAGAGATGGAAGATGGAAGCCATCTTCCTGTTTTCCAAAACAAAGGGGGCGCCATAGCAACATGCAGCAGCTTCAAGTGTTTTTTTTACATGTTGAGGGTTACCAACCAGCTGGACACTGTTTGTGTGTGTGTGTGTGTGTGCATGTGCGTGTGTGTGCATGTGCGTGTGTGTGGTGTGTGCGTGTGTGAGTGTGTGTGTGTGTGTGCGTGGTGAGTGCGTGCGTGTGGTGTGTGTGTGTGTGTGGGGGATACCTGACTTGTTTCACCTCCTCCCTCACCATCTTGGAGAGAGAGAAGGTCTTCGTCTGGATCCTTTTGATCGCAACGATCCTGCCGTCACTACAGAGAAAGGAGAATTATGTCACTTCCTGTCCCCGCCCCTAAGACAATGATCTTCATTATGTGGTAGGATTAAATATAGACAGAGAGACAGACAGGTAGAGCGAGAGACAGAAAGACAGACAGGTGTAGAGAGAGACAGATGTAGAGAGAGAGATAAACAGGTGTAGAGAGAGACAGGTGTAGAGAGAGATCAACAGGTGCAGCAAGACAGGTGCAGAGAGACAGAGACAGGTGTAGAGAGACAGACAGGTGTAGAGAGAGACAGCTTTGGAGAGAGATAGTACTATATAGCGGTGCAGGTGAAGGTGTTCTTGCGGGTGGTGCAGGAGCTCATTCCCGTCACACAGCTGGTATTGCTGTCACTTGCCCCTTCAGGTGCACTCATGATGCTGCCCATGGTCGTACGAGCATGGTCTATATAGAGAGAGAGAGAGAGAGAGAGAGAGAGAGAGAGAGAGAGAGAGAGAGAGAGAGAGAGAGAGAGAGAGAGAGAGAGAGAGAGAGAGAGAGAGAGAGAGAGAGAGAGAGAGAGAGAGAGAGAGAGAGAGAGAGAGAAAGAGGAAGAGAGAGGACAGTAACGGACAAGACACATTGATTTTGGCCACGGTGCTGGAGATTTGGCTCATGGATGAATAATCAGACTAGGGTTTCGGTACTGGGGTTAGGTAAGTAAGGGGTTGTACTAAGCTACTAAGGTACTAAGGGCTGTACTGTCAGACAGAACAATCCTCTCATTTCCCCGTTCAGGTGGTAGTCTAGCGTATGGACTCTGCTCTTTACAATTATAAAGCCAAAACTCATTTCAACAATATATATGAACAATAAACGCATATATAGACAATATATGAAGAATAAACGCATATATAGACAATATATGAACAATAAACGCATATATAAACAATATTGTATCATAAAAACGAATAATAAAACTGCCATGTGTGCACAAGTAGAAGGTGTGTGCACATGTAGAATGTGTGTGCACAAGTAGAACGTGTGTGCAAGAGTTTTGTATCGAGTAAAACGTGTTTGCACAAGTAGATCATGTAGGCCCAAGTGGAATGTGTGTGGACAAGTAGTGTGCGTGGGCAAGAGTTTTGTATCATGTGCAAGAAGTATGTGTGTGGCATGCAGGTTTTGTGATATCC
>JACYXH010000783.1:402500-420000 GCA_026745465.1 Lota lota
TTAGCTAATTCTCTCTCTCTCTCTCCCCCTCTCCCTCTCCCTCTCCCTCTCCAGATATAGACGAGTGTGTCCAGAGGAGAGGGGTGTGTCCCCGGGACAGAAAGTGTGTCAACACGTTTGGCAGCTTCCTGTGTAACTGTCCCCACGGCTTCAGGCTAGTGTATATCAAAGGACGCTACACCTGTATAGGTAGGCTGCTCCTCTTTACTGTGTTGGTGTGTGTGTGTGTGTGTGTGTGTGTGTGTGTGTGTGTGTGTGTGTGTGTGTGTGTGTGTGTGTGTGTGTGTGTGTGTGTGAGTGTCTAGGTGTGTGTGTGTGTCTAGGTGTGTGTGTAGGTGTGTGCGTCTAGGTGTGTCGGTGTGTGTGTGTGTATGTGTGAGTGTGTCTAGGTGTGTGTGTGTGTGTGTAAGATAAGTGAGTAGATATGCTGTGTTTATGTGTATGCATGATTCTCTTTTCACATAATATAGTCTCTCTCCCTCTCTCTCTCTCTCTCTCTCTCTCACCAGATAAGGACACTCGCCCCTTCTGTTCCCTGAATCCATTCTCTCCTAAGTGCCGGTGTAGAGGCGGCCACTGTAGAGGTACAACCCCTATTCTGCCTGCTAAGGCCCCGGTGTACTTACAACCACATCTAGAGTGGTGTGCTGCATCGAGCTCCCATCCCCTCAGTGTGGGCAGAGTACCCCCCCCCCCCCCCCCCCCCCCCCCCCAATAACACCGCTGCCCGCTATTGGTCAACGCTACGACATGGATGACGTCTCGTCTCAGCCCACATAGTGTCGTGACTGTGGTTCTCTGTGGTACTCATCGCGTACCACTGCAGTTTCACCGCATATAAGAACACGCCTATCTATGTGGAAGTGTATCTTTCCTGTGGTTGTATCTTGGTTGGTCACTAACTGAAACATCAATTGGTTCGATGGTCTCTGTTCCAACAGACGTGCCCACGGTTACCCTGCTACCCCACACACCGAGGACTACAAAACCGGCCACTCCGAAAACTACATTACCCACGACCACACTCCCCACCGGGAAGAGCACTGATAGCGGAACTACCCTAACGATGAGTACTACCAGTACTACTACTGCTAGTACTCATGTTCAGCCAAACACCAGCCCGACAGCCACGGTCTCCATGGCAACCACCATGGCTACAACTACCCTGACAACGGCTGTCACTGTCAGCCCAACCCCTGTAACTACGACTACACCGCAGATATTTACCACTACTAGTAGTACTTCTGAAAGTACCACAGTACCGGACGCTGTTAGTACTGTCACTGCTGCTGCTAGAACAACTACACACATTTTTACTACGGCAAATGCAACTTCCATACCTGGTACTACTACAACTACTACTACTACTTCTACTACAACTCACATACCAAGTACTATTACAGCTTGTACTCCAACACCTAGTGCTGCTATGAGTACTACTACAACCCCTACTCCAACACATAGTACTGCTATGAGTACTACTACAACTACTCCCACACCTAGTACTATTACTACTACAACCCCTACTCCAACACCTAGTACTGCTATGAGTACTACTACAACTACTCCCACACCTAGTACTATTACTACTACAACCAGTACTCCAACACCTAGTACTGCTATGAGTACTACTACAACTACTCCCACACCTAGTACTATTACTACTACAACCCCTACTCCAACACCTAGTACTACTATTACTACTACAACCAGTACTCCAACACCTAGTACTACTATTACTACTACAACCAGTACTCCAACACCTAGTACTACTATAACTACTACAACCAGTACTCCAACACCTAGTACTACTATTACTACTACAACTAGTACTCCAATACCAAGTACTACTACTACTACCAGCAGTTCAACTACTACCCTTGCAAGTACCACCATCACCACCACCACATCAGCATCAACAACTACAACAGAACAACTACCACCCACCACCATCGCCACGGCAACCAGCATCTCCATCGCAAGAACCACCTCCAGTGGTCCCATGACGACCACACTGGACAACCGCATCAACAAGGACCTGACCCAGCGACCCAGAGGAGACGTGCACAGTAGCTACACACACACACACACACACACTTACACAGAAATCCACACAAAACCACACCTTAACACATACACACACACCATAACACACAAACATATACACACACACCATAACACACACACTCACACACATAAACCATAACACACGCACACACACACCATAATACACACCATAACAAACACACATATTTCTCAACACCAATGTGTGTGTGTGTGTGTGTGTGTGTGTGTGTGTGTGTGTGTGTGTGTGTGTGTGTGTGTGTGTGTGTGTGTGTGTGTGTGTGTGTGTGTGTGTGTGTGTGTGTGTGTGTGTGTAGTTCCTCGTCATAATACCCAGGTGTGGGAGTTTGACATTGAGCTTGGAAACACAGCCGAGATGAGAGACGATCCAGGTAGGAAACCACAGCTATACTCTGATATTAATACCAATACACCAACACTACTACACCAACACCTAGATACTAATACACCAATACTAATACACCAACACCTAGATACTAATACACCAATACTACTACACCAACACCTAGATACTAATACACCAATACTACTACACCAACACCTAGATACTAATACACCAATACTACTACACCAACACCTAGATACTAATACACCAATACTACTACACCAACACCTAGACACTAATACACCAATACTACTACACCAACACCTAGATACTAATACACCAATACTACTACACCAACACCTAGATACTAATACACCAATACTACTACACCAACACCTAGATACTAATACACAAATACTACTACACCAACACCTAGATACTAATACACCAATACTAATACACCAACACCTAGATACTAATACACCAATACTACTACACCAACACCTAGATACTAATACACCAATACTACTACACCAACACCTAGATACTAATACACCAATACTACTACACCAACACCTAGATAATAATACACCAATACTACTACACCAACACCTAGATACTAATACACCAATACTACTACACCAACACCTAGATACTAATACACCAATACTACTACTACTAGAAGACAGTTCATATACAGGTGCTTATTGATCGCTACAGAGAGACAGGTAGAAGACAGTTCATATACAGGTGCTTATTGATCGCTACAGAGAGACAGGTAGAAGACAGTTCATATACAGGTGCTTATTGGTGTACGTATGTGTCTCTTTGTGCGTGTGCGTGTGCGTGTGTGTGTGTGTGTTTGTGTCAGCGTCTGGAGTGCTCCACTGCTCCATGGACCGGGGAGTGTGTGATTGGCTGTCAGACAGAGAGGGAGACCTGGACTGGAACACCGTACAAAGCACAGCAGGTATTCACACACACACACACACAGACACACACACATATGCACGCATACACAAAGACAGGGAGAGAGGACTACGTTGTAACTAGTGACCGTCTCTTTTTACCTGTCTGTCTGTCTGTCTCCCTGTCGGTTGGTCAGGGGGGTGGTACCTGTCTGTCGCAGAGCTGAAGGCGGGGCAGAGGAGTGTACGAGGCGCTCGATTGGCCGTCATGTTAGCCCCGCCCTGGAACCAGGAAGAATTGTGTTTCTCCTTCTCTCATTGGCTGACAGGACATCATGTGGGAGGACTACAACTGTTCATCAGGAAGTCAGGAAGCAGGTATGAACCAGTACAACCACAGTCATCTATTGGTTATACTGGGAGCTGACCAGTACAACCAGTATTCTACTAGTTATACTGGGAGCTGCCCAGGACAACCACATTCTTCTACTGGTTATACTGGGAGCTGCCCAGTATATCCAGGTTTGTATGAGAGCCACTTTCCCTGTGTGATTGGCTGATACAGACATCTGCTTCCGTTTGATTGGCTGTTGCAGGTATAGCCCCGCCCTCTGGAGCCGGACAGAAGGCCAAGGTTGGAAGACCACACTGGTCAACCTGGAGAGAGACACAGAGAGAGTGAGACACACACACACATACACACTTAAACATGCATATTCAACTTTTAGGTTTGTTTAAATGTTTTGGTTATGGCTGTTCACGTGTGTGTATGTCTGCGTGTGTGTGTACACGTGTGTATGTGTCAGGTGTTATTAAGAGCTGAGAGGAGGAGGGGTCAGAAAGGTCAGATCGCTGTTGATGACATCACACTAAAGAGTGGACCCTGTTGATGACATCGCACTAAAGAGTGGACCCTGTTGATGACATCACACTAAAGAGTGGACCCTGTTGATGACATCACACTAAAGAGTGGACCCCTGAGTTTGATGTCAACATCAAAGGACCAATGGGCACATCAGAATCCCTGGAGGCTGTTTCATCACACACTCACACACGTTAATTTATGTATTGTTTTCAAATGGATTCGTTATCTTTATATGGCTTCGTTGTTGATTGGCTGTTTCCAGTGTCTGACCAATGAGCTCCGTTGCGTTTGTACTGGACCACTCCTCTGTCAGTTCATCTGCAAACAGGAAACTATTCCAACAGCGGACCTGCTCATCTCCTCAGAACAAAATGATACAGCACAATATTATATTAATAACACAGCATCCTGTTACGTTAGTGCACCATCAACGATAGGCTGCTGGTGTTTTCCTGAGCTCCGTGTGTAACGGGAGACCATACTGCAACGATGGGCTGCATCAGCCTGGAGGGTTCAAACAGACATGATGTCACTCTCCATGACAGGGGGCATGATTCCCTGGCGTGATGGGAGTGCCGGACTCCACAGACATTTAGTAACTTCCATACATCACAACATGCAGCGGGGGGGGGGGGGGGGGGGGGGGGGGGGGGGGGATGCCTGATGAGCTGATGAGGGGTTTACCTCTTTGTGGACAGACGAGGAAGTGAGAGGGCGGGAGAGAGACAGGGGGCGGGAGGGAGAGAGAGACAGAAGGAGAGAGGAAGCAAAGGTCAGTGATTTTCCACTTAACACCTGTTTCAAAAATGCTGTGAGACATGGCCACACACACACACACACACACACACACACACACACACACACACACACACACACACACACACGGGGATGACGTCCCACTTAAAGGCGGGACAAAATGATTAGTACCTTAGAGGGATAGATTCCTGCGTCTATAGACACACACCTCTCTTACTCTCTCTCACACACACACACACACACACACACACACACACACACACACACACACACACACACACACACACACACACACACACACACACACACACACACACACACACACACCAGCAGTGTGTGCAGCTGAAGGTAACAACTGCTTCCAGCTGGTTGTTGTTGAACCTGCAATTATCAAACACCCTGTTCTCTAATTGTTCTCTAATTTGTCTCTCTCTGTCCCTCTACTCTCTCTGTCCTCTGTCCTTCTACTCTCTCTGTTCTCTCTGTCCTTCTACTCTCTCTCTGTTCTCTCTGTCCCTCTACTCTCTCTCTCTGAACTCTGTCTCTCTACAATCTCTTGCTGTTGGTCTCTCTACTCACTTTCTGTGCTCTCTTGTATCTCTACCAAGTGGCAGGATCAAAGAATCAAACAGGTCAAAACTGAATAAAACACAATAATAAAATACAACAAACGACAAAAATCCAATATGATAGAATGAAAAAGAATATAATGGAATAATTACTCCACTTGACTCCTGAACAATTACATTTGATTAGAAACAGGCGCCCCCTCTTGGTCAAAAGGAGATACTATGTGGAACCCCACCAACCATACACTCCAACACTGAGCACAACAGAATTGGAGATCCTTTTGCTAAAATGAAAGGATCAGTCCTCTCTCTCCTCCATCTCTCTTCTATCATTGCTCCATCACTTCTCTATCATTCTCTAAAAACATTAACACACTACATTTGTTGTGTAATTATGTGTGTGTGTAAGTTTAGGTGAGAAAGGTTATTGATTAGATGTTTTTACACAGCTGGACCTTCACACACAACCAGGAGACCAAGCAGACGTGTCACACTATTCATCAACATGTGAATCATCTCCATTGTAAAAATAAATATTCTACATGTGGTTCTATATTCAACATTAAAAGGGAAACATGTCTTTGTGTAGTTTCATAATAAAATGTGTTCACAAGTTTATTAGTGAATTATCAGCCCAGTGGTCATACACGCATCCTAAGTACACAATGTATGTATTAATATTAACATTTGAGTTGTGCTGCTGTGTTCCTGGTGTAAACAGTGTATTCAATTTAGCAGTCAGGAGCTTAGAATACTGTAATCGCATCGCAGACAGGAAATGGACCCTGCAGCTTCCAGGTGTACATCTGAGATGGGGACACCGCGCGTTTATAGCGCTCCCCTCTCCCTGGCAACACATCAGCATCCTAGCACGTACCACAAGATAGTGCACAATGGCAGACATCTTGGGTGTACTATTACAAATGACAGGGACAGCGGTGGCAGACATCTTGGTTGTACTATTGAAAGTGATAGGAAAAAGAGGTGGCAGACATCTTGGGTGTACTATTGGAAGTGACAGGGATAGCGGTGGCAGATATTTTGGCTGTACTATTGGAAGTGACAGGGATAGAGGTGGCAGACATTTTGGGTGTACTATTGGAAGTGACAGGGATAGAGGTGGCAGACATTTTGGGTGTACTATTGGAAGTGACAGGGATAAAGGTGGCAGACATTTTGGGTGTACTATTGGAAGTGACAGGGATAGAGGTAGCAGACATTTTGGGTGTACTATTGGAAGTGACAGGGATAAAGGTGGCAGACATTTTGGGTGTACTATTGGAAGTGACAGGATAAAGCGGTGGCAGACATTTTGGGTGTACCATTAGATGTGACAGGGACAGAGTTGGCAGACATCTTGGGTGTACTATAGGAACTCAGTAACAATTTAAAACATAGATAACAACCACAGGTAAACATATTAGTCAACTACACACGGTTGTTACGACCTCCGTCTGAGCGTCACACAATAAAGCATCGTCATCAGTTATAATAATTACAACAATAATAAGTTTACTCTTAAGTAGAAACACTGATGCACTACCAGACCAAGGAACCACATGTTCCTTAATACTTTGTATTGACACACATAGTGAGTAGCTTTAAGGCTTTGATGAAGGTCATTGTGAGGTGTCCTCTGAGTGGGGGGGGACGCGCGCACACACACACACACACACGCACACGCACACACACACACACACACACACAGTATAAAGACAATACTGAAGTGCGATCACACGGTCCAACATTTGGACCACGCAGAGTCTAGTGAGAAGGAGATGATGGTGACCAGGGTGATTCAGGTCTCCAGTCCACACTCAGCGTGGACTGAGTGTGGAGATGATGGTGACCAGGGTGATTCAGGTCTCCAGTCCACACTCAGCGTGGACTGAGTGTGGAGATGATGGTGACCAGGGTGATTCAGGTCTCCAGTCCACACTCAGCGTGGACTGAGTGTGGAGATGATGGTGACCAGGGTGATTCAGGTCTCCAGTCCACACTCAGGTTACGACAGCAGCTATCTTTTAAAATCCTCATAGCAGTCCTTATAGTTGGTCAGCAGCAGAGTGAGCAGGAGGAGTAACTCAGCTGGTTGGCACGAGAGGTAAGGGCACTAGAAAGTATTTCAGTTGGCACGAATCCCCGTCTCCATGGCAGCAGGGACACATGGCTAGCTAGTCAGTAAGCCGCGATCCAACTGGTTCCAGTGTAGAGGAGGAGGCAGCAAGGCCGTTTGGGGAGACGACAGCGTCTTATTGGTCTGCTGCAGGGTAAAGGTGCTCTTCTGCTTCAAGATGACTTCTCAGAATTTGGGGAAATATTCACTTTCCAAACGTCACTATATTTAACATGTCCGGCTTCAGACCGACAGAGACAGACGGACTCTTACACAGTCCAGGATGACGTAATCCTGGTCTTTCAGAGAAAGATTACCCCCTATCGTAACTCGACTGCAGGACAAAGGGCACGGAACAGGGGCCCGCATGCTGTTCATTGTGCAGAACATGACTTCCCCGGCAGCCCCTCAGATCGCACCGGGTCAAGTCCGGCTCCAGCCCAGTATCCCGTAGACGCAGTGAAAACACGCTGGCCACCGCTTTACTGTACCAATACTGATTCTTTGAACACCAGCCAACCACGTTGTTTCCCCCCCCCCCCCCCCTTAGGCTAACACATACCTTAAGCTAACTCCGCTCGCTAATCTCTCTCTGTCCCCGCGCCTGGCCTATGTCATTCGTCTCGCGCAGAGGTGTCCACGCTGCGGTAGCGCTGTGTGCAGGAGGGGGGCAGGGTGATGGGCCAGGAGAACACCACCGGGACCGGCTCCTGGACGTTCCGCTCCAGGAAGTTGAACACGGGGTTCCACCAGGTCCTGGACAGCAGGTTGTTAGGCGCCCGCCGCAGCGCCTGCACACAATGTTAGCGGTTAGCATTAGCAGCAACGCTTTTTGTTCGATATTTAATAATAAAATATGAATACAGGAATGGCTGCCTCCTGAAAGCTTTAATGAGCCAGTGAACCCCAAAACGTTTTTTTTCTTGCTTATAACATGGCGATACGTCTCATATGATCGTCAAGAAAGGAATCTATGTCGGTTTATTACTGTTACTAAAATCTGACCGTGTTTGAGAGAAAATGGTTGTAAGATCCTATGTTTGTCTCCCCAAAACACTAGGTGATCGTTCCACTCTGTTTCGAAGGCGCACTTATCGTGCCACTGAAGTGCCTAACAGTGTACTCTTCGACGTCACAAACCCCGGGACACCGGCGGCGAGGCGTGTGTGGACGTGTGGAGCTCTGTCTGACAGCGGTCGACCGCGGCGTCCGAGAGAGGGCACCCATAGCATAACGCTACGGTGTGTGTGGACGTGTGGAGCTCTGTCTGACAGCGGTTTATTTTGATGCCCGCGTTCGAGTGAGGGTTGAGCTTCTCAGTAAAACGCAACGATGTGTGGTGCATTCCATATACAACGTCGCTCATTATAACGCTCAAACACAACGACGCTACTAAACTACCATCACAAAGTTGCCGTGGGTCGTAACACCTTTCTAGAACTCTCAGACCAAACCACTTCATTTTTTTCCAATTCCAGTTGAAACAGTGGGTTCACTTGGTCTTTAAGTCTTTAACAGTGTACACGTTAACTGTGTGTGTGTACATACGCGTGTGTTAGCCATGGTGAGTGTGTGTGTGTGTGTGTACATACGTGTGTGTTAGCCATGGTGAGTGTGTGTGTGTGTGTACATACGTGTGTGTTAGCCATGGTGAGTGTGTGTACATACGTGTGTGTTAGCCATGGTGTGGTGAGTGTGTGTGTGTGTACATACGTGTGTGTTAGCCATGGTGAGTGTGTGTGTGTACATACGTATGTTAGCCATGGTGTGGTGAGTGTGTGTACATACGTGTGTGTTAGCCATGGTGAGTGTGTGTGTGTACATACGTATGTTAGCCATGGTGTGGTGAGTGTGTGTGTACATACGTGTGTGTTAGCCATGGTGTGGTAGCACCAGAAGACCCGGGTGGTGACGAAGTACCCGACCACCACGTCCACGCTGTAGTGCTCGTGGCCCACCAGGATGCACACCACCCCAGAGGCGCTTAGCAACCAGCACAGCCAGCGGTACCACCACAGCCTCCGCGGAGAGTCTACACACACACACACACACACACACACACACACACACACACACACACACACACACACACACACACACACACACACACACACACACACACACACACACACACACACACACACACACACACACCTTTAATTCAGTGTTCCACCAGACCTTGTTTATCAGCCCACGGCTAACAGACCACCAGCTATCAGCCAATCAGATCCTCCCTCTCATGTGAATGTAATTAGGCAATGAGGAGCACGTGGCACGTTGCTAACCACTTAAGAGGACGGGAAGCACACAAGAGGTTAAGATAAGGTCACAGAACAGTAGCTGTTCTGTTGGCAGGCAGTGACTCTCTGCATGTGTGTGACGCTGTGTACTCTACGACTCACACTCAGCGATGAAGAGGTAAGCCAGGGTCAACATGACGGTGTGTCCACTGTACAGGAAGTCCCCACACATGAGGTGGGAGCCGGTCAGAGACAGACCTGGAGAGACAAGACATTCACCACCATTACTGCATTATACCATCCCTCTATATCTTGGTTGTAATTAAACTGGTACCACTGGTAGTCAGTTCAGACACTCAGGGACTGAGGGAGCGTACACCGATACCTAGAGAACAACTTAAGATATTGGTCTAATACCAACAAAGCACAACTCAAGATAATGGTCCAATACTAAGGTACTACAACTCAAGATAATGGTCTAATACTAAGGTACTACAACTCAAGATATTGGCTTATACTAAAGGGAGTACAAGTCAAGATAATGGTCTAAAACTACAACTCAAGATATTGGTCTAATAGTTAGGGAACATACAATTAGAGAGGTTGGCCTAATAATAAGGGAACATACACCAATACCTTGAGTTCAACTGAATATATTGGTCTAATACTAAAGGAACCTAAAACACAAGATATTGGTCTAAAACTAAGGGAAAGAACACAAACACCTTGAGCCCAACTCAAGACATTTGTCAAATGCTAAGGGAACGTACAACTTAAGACATTGCTCTACGGTCCCTTAGTATTCAGTGCTGGGTCAGACACCAACACAATCATTTAATCTTTAAGCCACAAATAAATATCCAACCTTCTTCAAACGTTGTGTAACTTGGCGTCTCTTATCTTTACCGATAAAACACTTCCATCAGCCAACGTGTGCAGGTATCCTAGTTTATCTGTCCGCTAACCATCTAGAAGATGGACTCAGAAAACCAGTTCAGAAAACCAGTTCACTGCTCTACAGTAACCCAATGCGTTCACCGTCTCTTAGCCTAAAGTCAACTCTGCTTCATGTGAATGTCTTGGTGTCGCAACAGCCCACAGAACATGTAGGGACTCATACCTCCTCCAGAGATCAGTTGAAGAACCCTCCAGATCTTCCCTGTAGAGTCGTTATACAGCTGGACAGAGAGACGGAGACAGACAGGTGGGCGGATGTGTGGAGAGACGAGAAACATTTGAAGAAAACATGGTCATCTAGATCTTCGTATCAACGCATTCATGTCTAGCTCATCCTGGCTCTGGTGTGTGGTGTGTGGTGTGTGGTGTGTGGTGTGTGGTGTGTGTGTGTGTGTACCTTGGGTGCACAGACCATGTGCTTGCCCGGGACAGGAAGGGTGGTGATGTACATGGTTACACAGCGGTACATGTACAGAGTCCCAATGAGGAAGAAGCACCTCCGAGCTACAATAGACCTGACACACACACACACACACACACACACACACACACACACACACACACACACACACACACACACACACACACACACACACACACACACACACACACACACACACACACACACACACACACACACACACACACACACAGTGAGTGAGTGGCGTGAGCCTCTGAGTGAGTCAGTGTCTCAGAGTGAGTGAGTGAGTCAGTGTCTCTGAGTGAGTGAGTGAGTCAGTGTCTGAGTGAGTGAGTGAGTCAGTGTCTGAGTGAGTGAGTGAGTCAGTGTCTCTGAGTGAGTGAGTGAGTGTCTGAGTGAGTCAGTGTCTCTGAGTGAGTCAGTGAGTCAGTGTCTCTGAGTGAGTGAGTGAGTCAGTGTCTCTGAGTGAGTCAGTGTCTCTGAGTGAGTCAGTGTCTCTGAGTGAGTGAGTGAGTCAGTGACTCTGAGTGAGTGAGTGAGTGAGTGAGTCAGTGTCTCTGAGTGAGTGAGTGAGTCAGTGTCTCTGAGTGAGTGAGTGAGTCAGTGTCTCTGAGTGAGTGAGTGAGTCTTACTTGTGTTTGAGGAAGAGCCACTGTATGGACCACAGTCCGACCAGCATCAGCCCGTTGACCTCGGTGACGGTGAAGGCCCAGGGCACGCGGTCCACGTAGTCGAAGAACTTGTCGGGCAGCGGGGGGCTCACCGACTTGTCGGGCACCCGCTCGTGGACGAAGGTGATGATGACGGTGGTGAAAAGCAGGTTGAAGAGGGCGTAGAGGAAGGCCACGCCCGTCTTCCACCACTCCCGGGGCAGCCGATTGGCTCGCTCCTGGGACACCGTGATCTTCACGTAGTCACGGTGACGCTTCAGGCTGCTGTCCAGGCAGCCAATCAGGCGGCTGCGCGTGTCCTCCAGGCTGGCAGACTTGTGGTCACCAGGGGGACGGGAGCTGCTTACCCCGCGCGTCGCCCCCGGCGAGGGCAGGGAGGAAGAGAGATTGCCGTTGGCGACCAGGCGAGGCGTAGGAGGCGGAGGCGGGGGGTCCACTGTTATCAGGGTGACCTCTAAGTGATTAAGCGTGTCATCTGTGTCCTGGATCAGCTCCGAAGCGGCCATTAGCAAAAACACACACCTGCTGACGCGACGCTAACAGGAAGTCCGTGAATGAACCAATCACAATCGCTTAAAGAGTGGCCCGACCAGTCATGATCCTGATTTGATGCTTCTGTGTTGCGGTGGATTGGTTAACTTGGTCTGGTATCCACTGCCCAGGTCTGGAAGGTGCAGTCCTGCAGACAGAGAGTACCAGGTCACGGATAGATGAGTGAGGTCACAGCTTCCCACTTAGCATGCTGCTGCTAGCAACCAGAGGCGCTACAGAGGCTCCCTACTGGTCAGACCAGTTAAACCACCAGATCTTTCACAACAAGGGTTTGAACAGCTACGGCGGTTCACCGTTGTCCTTAAAAAGGGAAACTCTAAAAACGGTCGTCTGTGACTTCGTTTATCGTTTGGTTAGAAAATATCATTCTCACTTTTGTCTTAAACAGAAGAGGAACAGATACTCAAAAGGTTCAGATGTTACTGATCCACTTCTCTCACACACCCACACCCACACCCACACCCACACACCCACACTCTCTCTCTCACACACACCCACACAGTCATACACACACACAGTCATACACACACACACACACACACACACACACACACCTTTGTTTGACTTTTAGTAACCCAAGGGATGCACTCCTTAAGTCACAGACACACCTATAAAGTTAATGATTACACAGCTAAAGAAATGGAGCAACAGGTTTAACAGCATAGAAAACAGAACGGGGGGGGGGGGGGGGGGGGGGGTGAGAAAAAAGGAAGGAAATAAGTAACACACACACGAGTATATTATTCACAGACTAGTCTGAAGGGGACTTCACACCTCCGTGTGTGTGTGTGTGTGTGTGTGTGTGTGTGTGTGTGTGTGTGTGTGTGTGTGTGTGTGTGTGTGTGTGTGTGTGTGTGTGTGTGTGTGTGTGTGTGTGTGTGTGTGTGTGTGAAAGGCAGAACAGATACTAGTAATAGTGATTCATTCTGCTTCTGCTTCTGTTACCCTTGATCGCCTCAATAGAATACACAATTATTACTATAATTATCATATAAAGGTTATGTTTCAAGCTGTTGTCAGTGGTCTCACGTATGTCAACATCACAATATTTCCTAATAGGATACGCTGTTTGTCTCCTATAGAGAGCCTTGCTAATTCGGATCCAGTGATGAGCAGTCATGTCCCGGGTCCAACAAAGCAACCATGAACAATGAACACAGCTCAGTCTTACTGGACCTACCGAGGATCTCCAGTCATCCTCCTGACGCATGGACATGGGACAGCGTCCCGGTGTGCTTTTACCTGGCTGCCGGCTGTGGCTCACACCATACAAAACACCGCAACTTTAGAAACACATAAAACACACACACAACCACACGCCCGCCGAGCGGTACACGGCGTCTATGCTTCTTAGTCATAAGTGTGGGACCTTCCACTGACCAGAACTGTAGAAAACACAATAACAGCTGAGGGAACACACACACTCACCTGTTGCAGGAAGGAGGTCACGTTGTCTTCTTCAAACTTAATCTTCGCTGTCCTACTGTTGGACTCTTGGGGCGCTCGACCTGGCCCCGCCCAGCTCAGCTCGCCCTCCAATCAAAATACATGGGCGCGGTCTGGCGGACACGCCCATGTCCATATTTGGCAGCCTCGGCTCCGTTTCCCGATGACTCATCGATTAGCTGTCCATCTAGCCGGCGTACCGCACGAGATAACCGCGTGACGCGTAGGGAACTATTGAAACTTTGCTAGCTGAACTTTGACTCAGATTTTTGTCAATAACTTATTATTTCAGGAATTAATCTCAGGTATCGAAAAATGCCACCGATTTCTGAATCGATTTGGGGCCACATCCCGCTCAAGGTTGCTTGTAGAGAGAGAAAGTTATGAAGTCATTACGCGACTTTTGGATGAGCAGTCTTTCAAGTTGTTTTAACGGTCTTACCGACGTCAGCAGTTTGACGAACTGCAACTTCCTTGGCCTGCAAAACTGTCTTTTGCTTGACAAACGTGTAATCCACGGCACTAACCATCCATATGTTTGATACAATGCCATAATAACAGGACTCGGTGGAGTTGTAGTACAGTATGTGGAGAGTGTGTGTGTGACACCTGGGTGAAGCAGCATCACCTGGCCCGAGTCAGGCTGATTAGAAGCTGGGGCTGGTGAGGCTGCACACCTGTTCACTCACCAGGGCACGCTAAACCAGCCGTCAGCACACACACACACTCCAGAGGGAGCTCTGACATGGTGGACATCTCCCTGTGTCCTGGTGCTGGAGGAGCCCAATAAAGGCACCTAGGAGCCCAGGAAAGACACCTAGGAGCCCAGTAAAGGCATCTAGGAACCCAGTAAAGGCACCTAGGAGCCCAGTAAAGGCATATAGGAACCCAGTAAAGGCATCTAGGAACCCAGTAAAGGCACCTAGGAGCCCAGTAAAGGCATCTAGGAACCCAGTAAAGGCACCTAGGAGCCCAGTATAGGCGTGTGGCAGGGTCAACTGCTACACCAAAATCATAAATCAACGTAAATATACAATAACCTAGGCTAGTGAGAACTTTGTTTTGCCATGTCTCGTATGAAAAATGCTGTGGCAGTTTAAAACAAAATGTGTTCCTCTAATGACAAATAGTTTCATGATTAATAATTAAACAATTACCTACAAAAGCATGACTTCTAGCACAATTGCTAACATTCCAATGATCCTATGCTTTCAAAATGGAGGCGTTGATTGCGATGTGACACCGTGATGTACAAGCCCTATAGTCTTGTTCTTAAATGTATCATACCATATAACAGCCACTGAGGGGCGCCTCTGTCCACAAATAGCTAGACGTAATCTAAAACCTTAAGTCTCTCTCTTTCTGTCGTCTTTCTCTCTCACACATTATCAGGAATTCAACTTTTCATTTATTCCCCAGTCTTTTCTTCCAGTAAGACAAACACACACAAACACATGTAGAGCAGAGAGAGAGAGAGAGAGAGAGAGAGAGAGACATGTGGATGCCAACTCTTTTTTGACCTCTGACCTCTAGCAGAATTCATATACATCAGGGCTGCCTGTGATAGACTGCAACAGCTGAGAGAGAGAGAGAGAGAGAGAGAGAGAGAGAGAGTGACAGAGAGAGAGAGAGACAGAGAGAGAGAGAGAGAGAGTGTGTGTATGTGTGTGTGTGTGTGTGTGTGTGTATGTGTGTGTGTGTGTGTATGTGTGTGTGTGTGTGTGTGTGTGTGTGTGTGTGTGTGTGTGTGTGTGTGTGTGTGTGTGTGCGCACAGGGAGCAGCAGGAAGGGGGAGAGGACTGCTAGTTGTGTGAAAGTCTTTGAGGAGACATCTTTCTGTCTTACGGACCACCCTCTCCTACAACATGGCAGACAGTGGAGACATCTTTAAACCAAGGTACCACCTGCACGCTCTCAGAAAGAGACAGACAGTGGGAGAGACAGAAAGAAAGAGAGAGACAGAAAGAAAGAGAGAGACAGAGAGACAGAGAGAGAGAGTTGTGTGAGTGTGTGACTGTTTGGATGAAAATGTGAGTGTGTGCCTGTATTTATGTTAGTTTGTGTGTGTTTGTATGTGGTTTATATGTCCACAATTAACATAAAATGTGTATCACTTCTATAAAACCGCTTAGTATCTGTGTGTGGTTTTTTGTGTATGTGTGTGTGTTGACATCCGAGCAGCCGTAGGCTATATTTAAAGAAAGTCTGCTTGCACCTGTTAACACACTCTCTCTCTCTCTCTCTCTCTCTCTCTCTCTCTCTCTCTCTCTCTCTCTCTCTCTCTCTCTCTCTCTCTCTCTCTCTCTCTCTCTCTCTCTCTCTCTCTCTCTCTCTCTCAAGATAGAAGTTATTTCTATCTTGACTACGTTTATTGTAGCGGCATGTTTCTCACTGAGCCAGTAAGTTGTCTAGTGGTTAGTGGTTGTCTGTGCTCAGGAACTCTGCTGTCGTTGTGGGGCCAGTACAGTCGACTGTCTTGTACCAGTGAGTGATGTTTACATTTACATTTAGGGCATTTGGCAGACGCTTTTATCCAAAGCGACTTACAATAAGTACATTAGTCAGAAGAAAGAGAAACAACAATATATCGCTGTGGGTACAGTAAGGATGTTCATAGAACCAGTGCCAAGCACTTACAATCGCTAGGTTAACCCATTCCCCGTATACAACAAAGATAGCTAGGATAAGATGCTACTCAATGCTAAGTACTATTTTTAAGTGTCAGGACATACAAATATACAATAAGTGCGTAAGGGGTGTGTTTTTAGGAGAGTAAGGGATGAGGGGTGGTGGGGGGTAAAGAGAGAGATTATGCAAAGTCCAGGTGAACTTTGAACATCATTTCATTTCTGGTGTGATGTAATTTGGCTTAGCTTAATTTAGTTTATATCAACAGTTCTTTGTGTGTGTGTGTGTGTGTGTGTGTGTGTGTGTGTGTTTGTGTGTGTGTGTTTGTGTGTGACACCTGGTGCGCCATTCAGGGTGTTCCCCGCACACACCTCCACCACCCCACCTTGCACACACTTGTATAACACATACGGCTATGTAAACCCTCATTGTGAAAGACCTGTGGTAGTTTGGCTGTGTGGGTTGATTGTGTTTCCGTGTGGGTTTGTGGGTGTGTGTGTGTGACTGTGCGTACATGCGTGCATTTCTGTGGCATTATTAAAATGTTGATCTAATATCCAGCTGTGATTGACGTCAGAAATATGACTCTCGCAACCAGTATGCAAAAAATGTCCTGGGTGTGTGTGTGTGTGTGTGTGTGTGTCTGTGTGTATGTGGAAGAGAAAGTGCGTGTGTGTCCGATACCATCATCAACAGTTTCATGGTGTTTGTCTATGTCTCTCGCCCAGCTTTGCAGCCCTGCTCCACAAGCTGGACCCGGACGACAGTGAGCAGATCCTGGACTACTTCAAAACCAACGTCCTGCTGATCAGAGAGAAAGCACGTAAGATACAGACACACCTTTTAGAAACATGGAAACAATTTACATTTCGCAGACACTTTTCTCCAACCATTCATTCACACACCGACAGCGGAGTCATCCATGCAAGGCGACAGCCAGCTCGTCGGGAGCAGTTAGGGT